>OX401422.1:14944329-14973328 GCA_947846245.1 Cerastoderma edule | reverse complement strand
TTAATCAAATATTAAACAAAAAGATGTGACTAGAATGCAATATATAACAACATTTTCTGACGTAAGGAAATTGTACAAACTACCGCCACTATACATGCGCTCGTCACTAACTACTTTCAAACAATTGTGCATCAAATTAAAATGAAACCGTTTACATTTGATTCTTAAACTTTTAACAACAAAGTGACTTTCCACTCGAGTACATCGGAAAATTTGTTTCTAATGCTTACTTGAGAGTTGAGGACCTTGCGTTGGTCTATTTTCGCGTCATATGACAATTTTGTGGTCTAAGGGAAGTAACTCATTTAAGAAAGAACATATTTTTATGTACGAGTTATCTCGCTTTGACCATAAATGTTTGCGCGTTTGAATATATCGCGCCAATCCCACTGAATTTAATATATTTGTGTTCATTTCTAAAGCATTTTGTGTCAATTATAGATTAGAGTCGTATTTGAATTACCTAAATTACATATTAATGCACATTTTATTATTCTCTAAAATTATTCAACGGATGATATCAAACCCATCGATGGTGTTTTATACCTTACCCTTTTTACAGTGTACAATTTGTTTTCATAACTTTTGTTTATTTATTGTGGCACTCAAATAACATAAAATATTTAAAAAAAAAAAGGTGTTTCAAAATTCAAAACTTCGATTGCATTTTCTGGCATGAAAAATATACATAAACTCCCACATTTATACAAGAGCTCTTCAATGAATAATTGAAATACGTTGTGCATCATTATCAAATGTTTGTTTACATCGGATTCTCGAATTGTATTTTTGTTATTATGTTAGACACCGTGACTTTCCTCTTGTTTTCATCAGACAGCGTTATCCCTGTTGCTTACATGGACTCTATATGTACCAGGTAAGGTGGAAGACCTTTGCAGCATAATACCCCATGAGAATTCACACAAGCAATTCAGGTCATAAATTTTCGTCACTGACCAAGTCCATAACTCTGATTTGTTTTTTGTTTGCTTGATAGATTTGTGAAGGAGGCTTATTTAAGCCTATCAAGTCACTCTCGATGACTGCTTTCTGGATAGTACACCATTAGTCGCACTGGTTTGTGGGTTATTCGAGGCAATTTTCACCTCGCTTAACGAGGATTCGAACCTGGGATTCGAACCTGGGATTCTCAGGTTTGGATAGTATTAGTAAGCAAATAATATGTCCATCTTTGTAAGAAGTTCGTGTTTTAACTTTAAGTGTTTGATTTCATGCCTCAGATACAAATGATTGTCCTGTGCCTTTTATCCCTCTTACATTGTCACATAGCAGAAAACTGTTTGTACAGTGTTTGTTTTTCTTTTCTTTTTTTTTTTTAAAATGGGTTTTACATCACATCAACATTTTTTTCAGTTATGCAGCGATCCCCGACTCTTAATGATGGAAGAAGACCCATACTCAACTGCCTACAAGGGCTGGTCAAGGCGGGTAGAACCATCGGCATTCCGTAAGTCAGTCGGGAGACAACCTATCGTGAAAATCCATATCCCTCTCAAAATTTGAACCCACACGGAGAGGGGTCATATGTGATTTCAAGTTCGGTACTCTAACCACTAGGCCATGGAGGCCCCCCGTTTGTTTTTCAAATGATAACATGAAATGGTTGCAAATTGCAACAATTGTATTGTCCCAAAAATTAGATCTTAAAACTCGCTAAATTGTAGCACTATGGAAGTGTGTGCTGAACACTCTGATCTAACTGAATATTGTCCAAATTATGTATTGATAATGTTTACTCCAAAATGTAGTCAAACTAATATTTGACCCAATCAGGAAATATTGAGAAATTTTTGTATCAGGCAAAGTCTCCAATCACGTCAAATTTTCAAAGGATTCATTTGATGTTGAATGATGCAACAAAATTTTTGTCGCAACGTTTGAACACCTGTATTTTTTCATTATCATGGTAAAATATCAATTGCTCAATACTCATAGTTGTAAATTAATCCTACTTAAATCAAACCATATATGCAGTGTGTCTGTCCTCTGCATATTTACTTTGTTATATTAACACTTCATGACGATTTTCTGCTTCTTTAACCACTTTTGCACATGCGCACTGGAATTTGAAAACATTTATTAATGATTTTTAATTGCTTAACAGCAATTGATGCCGCTATTTTGTGGTATGTAACTTTATTTTACATATATCTTGTATAATTAAATGACTTTGAAAGGCCTGTTTGCGCTTTAAATCCAAAAATTTGAATTTTATAAAGTCCACTACTAATTTGGTCCTTTGAAATTTGATTGTTATATTTTCACACCGGGAAATAAAAGGCAATCTTTACATCAAATTATTTTGACTTCTCCAAAATGTAAATCCAGGTATAACTTTTTTTCTAAGGATGAATTTTTGGGGGCGGAATTTTGAAAAAATTCCGCATCCCAGAGTTACCATAGACACTCAGAACAAACCCAAACAACTGAACAAGCTCAGAACAAACTCAGAAAAGCTCAAGCCAAATCGGACTAAAAGTTTATACCATATAATCACAGCCACAGAGACCTATTTTATCCCGATCCAAAGAACACCCATATGCATGTACAGCAAAAATAGTTCCGCAATGTTCAAAGCCATTTAGTAGTTTTTCTGTTAAGAATACTGTGAAGAATTCTGTCACGTTTTTGATAACCAAATTCAGACCAACATAGAGAACTAATAGAATGCCAGTTAAAGTGTATACAAAGTTTATATCTTTGTTAAAACGGATTAATAAAAAGTAGTTCTTAAATATAGCCTTGCACGTTTCGAGAGATATGCAAGATATATTGGTTTTCCGTGTTTATTTAATAGACTCTAAATTATAGATTTAGTTGGAAACCAAACATATGCATTGCAAAAAATGAATGCTTCTGGAAGTGAAATGATGTAAGCATGACTTGAAACGAATTATTATAAACTTGACGTTTCTGCTAGGACAAAGAATATGTCGTCTGCAGACTATGTTTTGAAGAATACTGTCACGTTTTTGATGACCAAATTGAGATCAACACAAAGAACCAATACAATGCCAAAATTGTGAACGTGTATACAAATGTTATATCATTGTTAAAACGGATTAATATATAAAAATTAAAAGTAGTTCTTAAATATAACCTTGCAAGTTTGGGGACATCTGCAACGTATATTTGTTCTCAGTGTTGATTTGATTAATATACATGATAGGTCTAGTTGGAAATACCAAACATATGCATTGCAAATAAGGAATGCTTTCTGGAAGTGAATTAATGTAAGCATGGCTTGAAATAAATTAAAATAAGCATGGCGTTTCTGCGTTTTGAACATCTTCTCGGTCAAAGAATATGTCGTCTGCAGACAACAACGCATTGTCCTAGAGCCAGTCTATATTGTCGGGAAAAGAAAATGCGGATTAATACAGACGCGGTTTTCTTGAGAGCGTGGGTTGCAGTCGCCATCTTGACAGAAATTTCAGTGAGCCACTCGTGAAAGATTCAATAATTTAAACGTAAGTACTCGTTTTTCAATATTGAATCCAATTTATTGTTGTGTCCAGGAGTCGTTTCTTTACTTGTTGAAGATTAATTGCGGTTTTGACTCTGTAGATTAGAAATGTTTCCCGAACTTTAGAGCGTTCTGCTGAAATCTGCAACACCGTCAAGGCGTAAAGGAAAACATTTGTTTTGATACCGGATACTTGATATATATATATATATATCGAGGTCCTTGTCTAGCTTTGAATTTGAAACAGTATATTTGCCCTCTACCAAACGATTTGACGGGTAATGTAACGATTCGCCACAATAACGACTCGCCACAATAACGACTCGCCTCAAATGATAACGATTCGCCACAAGTCAATTAACGGTTCGCCACAAACCAATAACGATTCGCCACAGTTTTGAAATGTTCTAATCAACGGCCAATTAACGAGTCGTGAAACTTGATAACGGCGATGATTGTGCAACAATATTTAATGATAATAGCTCAACCGAATTTAACTGTTGTTTTATTTTATAATAACAGGTACGGATTAAGCTAAAACAGTCTATTATAAGAGAATATTTAACTACAAGGAAAACACGAATGAACAATGCATTTAATTTATTTTATCAAACATACAATCACACATGAAACATGAAACTTAAATATATATTCTTTAGAGTTTTTAGAGCACATATACATAAGTCTTGTCTAAATTGGCTCGTACATGTTGGAACACTTTTTTAATAGTTCGCTCGTGGTGATTCCACCCTGTATGTAGGTTGCCCACGCAGCCCAGATTCGTCCCTAGAGAGTCATCGTCATTTTCGTCTGCGCCCGCTTCAGTTTTCTCCCGAACAAGTCGAACTTGAAGCTTCAGGTCACTGGCCTCGGTGTGAAGAAGGGACAGCATCAAGTAAAATGGCAGGTTCCCCTTCCTGGCCCGCTTGTTCAGATTGTTGTGCCAGCCCTCGCAGTCGTTGTTTGTCCGGATTGGTCTGGAATACTGGCACCAATCGGCGATGGCCCAGACATTACTTCGCAGCCAGGTGTTTTCCACATAAGTAGAAAAGAGGTCCGTCTGCGGTGTCTTGCTTTTACTTCTTAGTTTCTGGAAGGCAGGTTCGATGTCTCCAGCAGGAATGAGATGCGCAAACGTCTTCTGAAGAAGACAATACACATCAACTGCGTCGCAAGAATGACGTGTCGACGTGTTACAACATTGAAAACTCAACAGAATGCCAGGTCAACGTAATAGTAGGAATAAATTGTTACCATTATGGTGTCTGCGTATTTATACTTACCAGGGTCTTCCCCAGGAATTTTTTCAGGCGCTGGGGAGGATGGGGGAGGGTCAAGGGAGGGGGTCATCCCCCTCCCTTTTTCGATTTTTTTATATATGTGTACCAAAATGGTGAGTTTTAAGGTATGTTGTGAAAATAAAAGACAAAAGAAAGTGTCCCATAATATATTTAAATCAACACATTTGCTAGACAAAAAAAATGAGTGATAGTCTACAAAAATAAAATTTCAAAACTCCATATACAGTACTTCAATGTGCATTTCTATTTTGAATACTCTACTTCTCATTGGTTTTGCTTTGAACCATTCATCCTGAGCTTTTTTAAATTGGAAATTCTGTAAGTCTAGAGGACATGCATGCTGAATCCCTTTAACAGTCTGAAATGAAAATGTGAACCGAAAATGTGAACCTCTATTATTATTATCTTTCAGACACATCTTGAATCAGAAGTATATAGAAGTGTTGAGCAACATCCCATTTAAACAAAATATGTCCAATTGGTTTCACAGCCTCCCCCTCACATTTAATAGATTTATTCAAGGACATGTATCCATCTGGTCAATATGGAGTACCAATGTGATTCTCATAGCAAAGAGCGTATGGGCTCTCGAGAACCATTGTCCCCATTCAGCATAGATCTTTGTTGACATATAAATTAAATCACAAACATGATTTATTATTTATTGTATTCTTCATGTCAGAGTACTGTGGAGGTTGCAAGAAGACTACATCAAAATGAATAGTGTTTTCATAGGTGCAAAGCAAAACAAAATTATGAAAAACTAGATCAATCATAGAAGCATCCAACTATTTTACAAAATTAAGAATGTTTCCATGACAAGCTAGATGTTTTCCTTCGTTAAAGTTTATAACAAACTTTTTTCTGACATCCTGTGTTACTTCATGTCAGTTGTTAATTCTAAAGAACCATAACACCATACTACATGTATATTATTTAAGTATTGAGTATTGCAGCCAGTTTTTATCCTTTATCGAATATCATCTGATGGCTTGCAAGTGAAAATTCTCCATCAGTACTATTATTACAGCCTTACTTAAACAGAAATGTTCTTTTTAAACAACTCACACAAATCCATAAGTGGCATGCAACTAATGGTTTGAGTGAGTTTTCTTCATCAACCAGTGAAGATTCCTGAAGGCAGCCATACGGCTTGGAGGATCAAGCTTATTTGAACTTTGATACAGGATTCCTATGTCTGGAGGCTGGTCAAAGTCTTTTTGCTTCTTTGTGCTTGCGTCTTTTCATGTCAGGTAACATAGTCATGACTAGCCAAATACATAGCAATCTGCATGTCTACCCGAAATGCCTTTTACAATGGGGCATCACTAGGAATTTGTTAAATTATTTCTCACTAGTCTATTCATTAAAAAAATACAAGTTCATAGATAATCATGGTGTCACAAATTATTATTTTGTATGCAACATTTGACTCTCTGTCAACAGTATTTTATGTATTGTATACGGGTTTCCTGGGATTCACAGTACGAGACGAGGGCTCTGTCATGTCTTGCCTGAAGGATCAAACTAAAAAGTTACAATTCCTTCACCTTAACCACTTGGAGGTTTGTTCATTGTTTAACAAAGTGAACATGACTATAGCTACAGTGTCAATACCTGTAGACATTTTTGCATACAAGAGGCACTTAACACATAGTCCTCATATTATAAAATTGTTCGTAAGAAATTCCAGAAATGAGGAGCTTGCTCAGGTTCACTTGGTGTATTTGTCACATTGAGCTCAACAAGTATTTTGACGTTTGAAAAATTACGTTATGCCTGAGCCCACCAGATGATCATTTCATCTCAGCAGTTTATGTATACAGATACTACAAAACCGGTTTTGGGCATATTTATAGTGAAACTAAGTTGCCGAGGAACTGAATTTTATAACTTACCCGGTCAAAATAATTCGATGTGAAGAAAGATATTGCCGGATGCAAAACTTTCTCAATATTTCCCGATCACGTCATATTAGTTTGTCTAATAAGTTACCATGACAAACCAAGGAAATCGGCGATGTGGAGATGGATGTCTGAATCAGGTGTTTTTACATAAAACTCCCGTCTATAGTATCATAGAAAGTGACAGAAGCCATGTCAATTAAGTAAAGTCTATTTCTCACTCCAAGTGCGATCTTTTAACACGCATCATAGATCTTTCCTTTTAGGACAAAGCACGTGCCATAACGCCAATACACGCGCTCATGTCTGTACCTATGACGACGTCGCATAAACCGAGTGTGTAAACGCCTATCGACTTTTTTATCAGCTGTTAGTTACTACTTTATAGACTGGCGGTTTATCTAGAATATACTGCCATTGACGTTGACTCCATTTGGGGTCAATTTAAAGCGCTGCGGACACATTTAGAGCGCCGCGGGAGTCAGCTAAGGCGCCGCGGGAGTGCTTATTTTGAAAGTCAAGCGCAGCGGAGCCGCGGCGCTTTACGGGGCTGGGGAAGACCCTGCTTACTGTCTCCAAACAATTCATCACTCAGCGGCACGTTCCCTTTCATAATTCACAGCTAGGTAACAAACTTGGAAAAATTAAAGTCTTTAAACATTCAATCAACATCCACTTAGCTATTAATTAAGGAACATGATTAACACTGTCATATTATCTATTCTTTAATGTACAATGATTAAAGCTACACCGAATCCATCGATAATTGTGATATTTTTCACACCTTTGACGGGACGACTTTTCTAAGGACTATATACAAATTATATTCGTTATATATATGAACAAGGAAAGACAATAAAATAAAGATTTCCGATTTGAATGATGATTGTTAATTGATATCAACAACGTATACTAAAATACAACACAGATCTATAAACTGTGGTGAATCGTTATCAATGTGTGGCGAATCGTTATCAATCTGTGGTGAATCGTTATATGAACTTGTGGCGAATCGTTAGTGGCGAGTCGTTATTGTGGCGAATCGTTACATATTCGATTTCTTTCACTCCTACTAGCCCTGGCGCCGAAAGATTGCAGACCCCAAAATCCCAATAGTCAGTATGGAGATAGTTTGAAGAAGAAAAAAAAAATCCTATTAAGTAGATCTATTCTTCACTAAGAAATCAGTAAATACTTTGAATTTGGAGGCAAACTTTAACGCATTATCCCATATTTTTTTTAATTGGACTGTCCCAAATTCAAAGAATCTGCATACAAAATTGTGAACAAGAATTTATTGTGTTTTTGAAACTGAGAGAAAACATCTTGATAGGAATTGTTCATTATTAGCAATTTCTTTTGACACAAGTGTGATCCTTTGCTATTATCGGTATTTGCTTGGTAGATGCAGACACATTGAAAATCATTGTGGGAAAGCAGAAGTTGAGCAATTTGTCCTTCACCATAACATTTTCCCATTTTATACCACTTGATTGTAGCCCGCAAACTCTGTCTCGATATAGAACAGACACATTTTGCTGTTAAGGAATAATTATGCATTTTGGGCTATTTTTTGTCTGCTTAAAACTTGGTCCACATGTACAGCTCGATACTATTAGTTTGAAATGTTTGACACACAAACCATAACTTGTGTGTCACGTTTGACACAATAATCCCCCTCTCTGCTTTTATCTGTTTTGGGTAATTTCTCAAAGGTAATGAACCATAAATCCTGTATCTTGACAGAATTTTCTGCCTTATAGCTTGTCATAACTTACTTTTACTCTTATATGACTCCAAAAGGAGCCTTTGTGCCCTAGTGGATAGAGTAATGAACTTGAATTGTAATCACATTGCCCCTCCACTGCTGATTCGAATCATGGCATTGTTAATTCGAATTGTCTTAAGACTGTCTCCTGGCTGACTTATGAAAGGTCATAGGCTCTACCCAAATTTTCCCTTCGCCAGTTCAGCGAATTGGGTCTTCTACCATTAATGAACCAGGCATCGCAATTATGACAAAAACTGATGACACAATGTAAAACAAGAAACAAAATTTGACTCCAAACTTGGTAAATATGTACAGCTAAATGATTGGAAGAATACTGGGAAAAGTTAACTCAACCATTTACCAAACAATATTTTTATGGACTGTTGCTGACAACTTGAGAAATTATTGTTGGAAACAGAGAAAGGAGAAGATGCTCATGCTGAGCAAGTTCTCCTTTTACCACAATGATTTCTACCGTGTAATTTGACATTATTCTAAGGTTCTCTTACTTGATTTTGTTGTTTTGCTCAATTTTGGGCAGTCAAAAATTTGCTGTTGGTAAAGGGTTAAAAAACAAAAATATCTCCTGTATCCCATTTTTACTTCTGCAGAATTCTATAGACCTCTTTGCCACTTTCTGTTTCTGGTCTTAGCCTGAGCTGCTTTTATTTATTCTCTACAAATTTAGTCCAAATGTACAGTTTTACATGCACAGTTTAATGATTGGAAAGAGTTTACTTAGATCAATAACTCCTGTATCAATTTTGACAAAATGAATATTTAGCTTCATAATTGGAAAGGTTTGACTCAAAAATGAGGTAACTTACATTTTAGAGTTAATCAGTTTGTATACAAAAATAAAACATTACAACACTATTTCAGGTTGGAAACTCTGTTGTCCTAAATAATGTGATTAGGAAAACAGAGGGCATCAAGAAGATGATTGTAGTGACATCAGTCACTAAGGTCTTCATGGGGACCTCAATAGAAGTACCGGACAATCACAAGTGCATGGGAGAAAATATGTTGAACCCACCTCCTGCAGAGAAGGTTACCATCACAGAGGCCCTTGGGTCCCCTATGAAAAAAAAGATGTCGGTGGAGGGGAAAATAGTGCAGGTAAGTTGAATGTAGCAATGTTTTAACCCCTTACCAAACAGCAAATTTTGGACTGTCCCAATCTAGAAGAATTTGCAGACCCTTTACCACACAATGAATTTTGTTTTGGACTCTTCCAATTAGAAAGATGTGGCAGACATCAATAAAAACTATGTCAATTTGGGAAGATATTCCTCTTGTAGGGAAAAAATCATTGTAGTAAAAGGAGAAATTGCTCAAGTGAGCAATTTCTCTCTTTTCCACAATGATTTGTTAAGTCTTCTGCAACAACCCTTAAATTCCTGTTATTGTTTGGTAATAGGTTAACTTACACAAAATGGGCAGATATTCCTCTAAGAGGGTAAAAATCATTGTAACAAAGGGGGAAATTGAGCAGCTTGAGGATTTTCTCCATTTCCCACAATCCTTTCTCAAATTGTTTGCAGCAAACCCGTAAAATCCTATGAAAATATGAACCCATTATACTAGCAAAAAAACATTTCCAATCATTGCTTTATGAATGTCACCTTTTGGACGTTGTACTTGAAATAAGAAGCAGACAACAAAATGAAAAATTGCTCAATATGAACACTTTTCTCCTTTTCTTCTAAGTTATTTGCTAATGGGTAAAGAGATTTAACATAGAAGACATGAAGACATAGAAGAGATTATTGAAGGAAAAGAAATCAGTACTCAAATTAAAGGCATTTTTCATCTTTATTCATGATTTCAATCCTACCTGACGAAACCTTTTTTTTTCCACAATAATTGTTATTTTCATACTCCTCAATTTTTATTCTTGGAAATGGATTCAAACTTCAAATTGACAGATGCGGATTGTAAAATTTTGATTAAATGTTGGAAAAAGTAATATTTTTCATACAACTTTATTTTTTTATTACATGTCCAAGTAATAGATAATTGAAACTGCTTATTTTGACAAATGAATTTGCATTATGCATGGGTGATAACTGGTTTTATTTAAAAAGTGTATTTTCTTTGTGGTATCATACCAGCAATATAGTTTTATCTGATAAATCACAGAAACTCTAAACACTTTACCAAACGACACATTTTTGACTTTCCCAACTTGAAAAAAGTTGCAGACAACAATCTTTTTGCAAAGACCAAATGAATGATTACCCCATGGTATTCTCTTTTATTTGTTAAGGAAGATGAGCCAAGAACAGTATCGGTGAGGGGGGAGGATGTTACGCTTAAACAGATAAACATTCAGGATGACACCGGCAAGACAAAGGTCACCCTATGGAGACAGGCGGCACAAAGTTCTACAAGACCTGGAGATATGGTCAGGATAACAGATGTTGTCCTCAATAGTTATCAGAACACACTTTCATTGTCAACAACAATGAAGACCAAGTTGGAGGTTTGTATGCTTTAATTATTTTTGTTTTTATTATCTATTTTTATCATCGCTGGCTCAAATGAAATGAAGCTTAGAAAATGTAATCACTGGAGTTGCATTTTGGAATAAAATAAAGAGGAAATACAGCCAGTGGGTTGGATGGAAAGTAGTAATGGTGAGGAATTGCCATAATGCATTGATAGTTAGGTACACTGATAAAGTAGAAAGAATGTTGAAAATGATTTAACTTACCATCCAATCTTTATTGCTTGATCTTAAACTAAGATACTCATGAAAGACATTTCAAATTGTGGGCTTTATGCAAAACATTTGTAACTACAGCTTATACAAGCTGTAGTTACAACTGTATTGCCCCAAGCTATCGAAATGATGATTAATTTAGATTATTATCAAAGATGGTTTGGATAGCAATTCATGCTGGGTAAAGGTTTTCTGTAATTTCTTCTTTTTTACAATACATTGTAAATGACAATTTTAACATTCCCATGCACACTATTACTGATGGAGGGTTACCAGTAATAACATTTAATCTGGAACTTGATCGTTCAGATTGTGTACTAGGATGAACATTATCTTGGGTGTTAAATACAATTGAAAACATATCTTCAATTAGGTATGATCACACATGGGGGGGTGGAATTATGAGTTTTCCTCTTATACAAGGAAAACTTTGTTAGAATTCCAACTAATCCGCAGTTATTGTTAACTTGTCCCAATCTCTCCCAAATTGAAAAGTGTACAGATATCATTTAATAATTTGATAAATTTTGAAGGTATTCTTCTGGTAGGATAGAAATAATATGAGAAAAAGGAAGAAATTGCTCATTGAGCATGGTAGGATAGAAATAATTTGAGGAAAAGGGAGAAATTGCTCATTTAGCAATTTCTCCTTTTCCTTCAATGATTTCTCAAGTTTTCTGTAACAGAGCTAAATGTTTAAATATTGTAATATGACTTTTTGTGAACTCCAAACACCACTTGCCCACGGACAAGTGTAATGACATAATCTACTTACTTGTCTGCAGGCAAAAATGCCCGTGTTGGACAAGTTGGGCATGGGAAATTCCCTGAATTTCACATTCCTGTCGCAAAATGTTTGTTTACCATATATCAACAGTTGCATGTACATGTATATATCATTTCTTTTCACATAAGCAGTTAATTTTCATATCTATTTCTTAATTTTGCAGAAATGTGAGGTAGCCTTAAGAGAGATGATCGTCGTAGTTGAGGGAGTTTGTGTCGAGGACGAAGAGACGGAGCTCCTCTTGGATTCCATGGACACCATAAAAGTCCCTACGGACCTCCTAAAAAACGCCCTTGAGTTGGAGGATGTTGAAGGGGCAACATCCTCCGGCAGTATCACCCTTAAAATTAAGAAAGGGACTGAGGTACTTTCAATTCAGAAAGAGTGAAACTTTTTAACCAATTGATTTAAGTGCTTTTCTACCTCCATATATGTGCTTTTTAGTCTAAGATGTACTATTTTGTTTTTAGCTCTACTGATCAACGGCCAGAAGAGCTTATGCGATGGTGATGTGTCTGTCGTCCCTCCGTCCTTTACTTTTGACTTGTTAAAAGCTTAGAGGCTTCATATCTCGTCCAATCTTTACCAAACCTACACAGTCTATTGATATCTATCAGGTCTCGGTTCCTTTTGGAAATTAGCAGAATCAGATCATCAGGTCAGGAGTTACGTGCCCTTGAATTTAAAAAAATAAAATGAGTTTTTGGCCTTGTTAAGAGCTTAAAGCCTCCATTTATTTTTATCATAACTCTGATTTAAATTTGATTAGAGTTATCTCAACTTTTTAATTAGGAAATCCAGAGAATGTCTTGCATGAAAATGACTTATTAGGAGACTTCAATGTTTTGACTCAATTTTTTTTACCATATTTTAATGTATATGTATGTATATGCGAATGCTATTTTCTCTGAATTTGATTTTGGATTAGTATACTCCCCCTATAATTCGACTTATGGGAAATGCTGGTCAATTTTTGTATACAAATTCTCTGAAACTACTGAATGTAATGACTTGAAATGATATCTATTTAATCAGGTCTTGCAAGTTGTGACCGTTACCACAGAGCTCTAGATAAGAGGGGGTGATGCACAGCCAACTTTCTAATTATTTGTCTAAACCCTATATTGTGGGTACTCATTGGAATCGTCTCGATGAGACGATGCCAATGAGTACCAACAAAATAGGATTCGGTGAAAAAAAGCATTTACATCTTGTCTGATGGAAATTGAATCACTCTCCTTATCTAGAGCTCTGTTACCAAATGAAAAGTTTATTGACAATTGACAAAAAGTATATTGCCAAGTATGCTTTCTGTGGATAGCAGCTTTTGTTGACAATGACATCTGCAGAATGCATCAGATAAGAAAAAAAATACACATTAAATAAATACATTCCAATTTTTATATGCCCGTCTTCAGACGGAACATATTATGTGATCACCCATGGTGGGCGGCGGGCGTCCACAGCTATGTCCACTCTATAACTTGAATACGTTTGCAGCTTTGAACACCAAACTTGCTGTGTAGAAAGCTGGTACATAGAAGACAGTTGCCATTGCGTTTCAGCAGGATACAAAAAAGGTCATTGGCTTTAAATATATTTTCAATGTCAGCTCTGGAAAAATTCGTGTAGGGCGTATTAAAGCTCTGCCTCAAGGCGCTCTTGTAGTGAATGTGCCATTGGCCAATTTGAATTTGAGTACATAGGCCATCAAATCATTGAATCCTTCTACAAAAAGGAGAATTTTTCACCTTTGCTCACAATTTACAATTTCCACATATCTATAATATGCTCTCCAATTGTTTAATCCTTTACCAAACAATAATATTTTATGGGTTGTTGCAGACAACTTGAAAAATCAGTTTGAAAAAAGGAAACATTTCTCAATCTGAGCAATTTCTCCTTTTAACGCAATGGTTTTTAACCTACGAGAGAAATATCTTTCAAATCTTATTATCTTTATTGTTGTCTGCAAACTCTTTCGATATGAGATAGACCAAAATGTGTGGTTTGGTAAAGGGTTAAGGATGAAACATAGAAACTGCATGTTAAAAAAAAAGGGCTCTGTAAATAGCTTAAGTTGGAACAATGATAAATTTATATCTTGCTTTGTTTCAAATCATTCTCATTGACATGCCTTCAAAGTTCACATGTTATTTTGTATCTGTGAAAGAAGTATAGCTCGATTACAACTATTGAGTCGTGAATGCACTTTAGTTTTACTTATGCACAACTGTTTTGCTAGGATTTCCACATGACATTCTTGCACACAATAAAACACAATTGATTTTACTGTTCAGTGATTGTAACCGAACTATTTCCTGTCTTTGTTTTTTTAACCCATTACCCCATTTTGAATTTTTGGAGAGGCTGAAATTGTAAGAATCAGCAGACGACAGTTTTTAACTATAAACAATAGAATTTCCTTCCAAAAATCAAGCAGAAAACATTGTGACAAATGGAGAAATTGCTCGTTCTGAGCAATTTCTCGCTGCATTAAAGTGAGTATCTATGGAGTAATGGGTTAAAGTGATGATATTCATGTGTGTTTATATTTGTTTTGTTCTTTGTTGTTGATTTTATTTGATGTGATAAAACTTAATTAAATTTCAAGGTCAAGTTGCTTAATTTGTTGCATGCATAGCATGACAGACACTTACAAATCACTTTTCTAATGTTTGTGTTTATTGACCTTTTAACATTTTGGACTATCTGTCTTTCCTGCTGGTATTGTCCACATATTGTTCAATCTACCACCAGGCAGATTGGACATGTTTACCTCTTCATTTAATCATCATTATTAAACTTGAGCTTGGAACTTAAATGAGTCTTAACAATCAATATGCTTTGTTTTACTCTGTATTATAAGATAAATGGTTATTTTTAGATTTTTTTTTTTTTAAAAAAAACACTTATTTTATAGAAGCCAGTTTGAAATTTAATATGATGCTTTGTATAAGTCTGAACATGTTGAATGTGAGCATGTTCTCCCTTTTTCCATTTCATTTACAAGGTCTTTTTTAGTTAAAAAAAAAAGATTTCAAATTTTTAAAAGAAAATGCTTGGTATGAGCATTTTTTTATGTACACACTATTTGCAACTGTTTCTAACATAGATTTAAAATCAAAGAAAACTTTTGTTTAAGGATTTTCTCCTTTCTAATACATTTTTGTTAAATTAAGATTATAAAAACACTGCAAATTTGAGTCCAAACATGTTGAATGTGACGCTCCCTTTTTCGATCTCATTTACTAAACAAAAAAACAAAACAAAAAAAATGAAATTTGAAAAAGAATATGCCTGGTATGAATGTATTCTTTTTATTAACATACTATTTGCAACTGTTCCTTTTATATCATAGTGGATTTTAAGGGGGCAGGAACATGCTTTGATTGACCATTTTTTCCCTTTCTAATGCTTTTTGTACAATCATTATATGCTAGGTTTTAAAAACATTGTAAATTTGAAGAAGGATATGCTTGGTATGAGTGTATTCTTTTTATTCACATACTTTTTACAACTGTTTCTTCTATATCATTGTGGATTTTTAAGGGCCAGAACATGCTTTGATTGAGCATTTTCTCCCTTTCAAATGCTTTTTTGCTCACCTGAGCACATAGTGCTCAAGGTGAGCTTTTGTGATACTGAGATGTCCGTTGTGCGTCCTTGTGTCGACAATTTGCTTGTGAACACTCTAAAGGCTACATTTTTTATCCAATTTTTGTGAAAGTTTGTCAGAATGTTTGTCTCAATGAAATCTTGGACGAGTTTGAAACTGGGTCATGTCTGGTCAAAAACTAGGCCACTAGGTCAAATACTTTAAAACCCTTGTGAACACTCTAGAGGCTACATTTATGGTCCAATTTTCTTGTCATTAAAACTGGTAGGAATGATCGTCTTAATGAAAGCTTGGCCAAGTTAGTAACTGGGTAATGTGGGTTCAAAAACTAGGTCACTAGGTAAAATGCTTAAAAAACTTGTGAACGCTCTAGAGGCCACATTTGCGGTCCAATTTTCATGAAAACTGGTCAGAATGATTGTCTCAATCAAATATTGGCCAAATTTGAAACTGGGTCATGTGGGGTCAAAAACTAGGTCACAAGGTTAAATACTTTAAAAACCTTGTGAACACACTAGAGCCTACATTTATGGTCCAATTTTCATGAAAACTGGTCAGATTATTTTCTTAATGAAAGCTTGGCCAAGTTCAAAACTGGGTCACGTGGGGTCAAGAACTAGTTCACTAGTTTAAATACTTAAAAGACCTTGTGAATACTCTAGAGGCTACATTTATGGTCCAATTTTCATGAAAACTGGTCAGAATGATTGTCTCAATGAAATCTTGGCCAAGTTGGAAACTGGGTCGTGTGGGCGTGAAAAGTAGGTCACTGGGTCAACTTTTGTACACACTAGAGGGTACATTTATGGTCCAATTTTCTTGATAACTGGTCAGAATGAGCACCTAGATAAGTTGGAACAGACCAACCACTCCGTCTTTTGCAAACAGAACTCAGGTGAGCGATAAAGGGCCATTATGGCCTTCTTGTTGTATAATAATTATATGCTAGGTTTTAAAAACATTGCAAATGTGAAGAACCAGAATATGCTTGGTATGAGTGCATTCTTTTTATTCACATACTTTTTGCAACTGTTTCTTTTAAGCATAGTGAATTTATAAGGGCCAGGGCATGCTTTGATATGAGCATTTTCTCCCTTTTTAATTCTTTTTGTCTAATCATTATATGCTAGGTTTTAAAAACATTGCAAATTTGAAAAAGAATATGCTTGGTATGAGTGTATTCTCTTTATTTACATACTATTTGCAACTGTTTCTTTTATATCATAGTGAATTTATAAGGGCCAGAACATGCTTTGATTGAATATTTTCCCCCTTTCTAATGCTTTTTGTATAATCATATGCCAGGTTTTAAAAACATTGTAAATGTGAAGAAGGAGAATATGCTTGGTATGAGTGCATTCTATTTATTCACATACTATTTGCAACTGTTTCTTTTACATCGATTTTAAGGGCCAGAACATGCTTTGATTGAGCATTTTCTCCCTTTCTAATGCTTTTTGTATAATCATTATATGCTAGGTTTTAAAAACATTGTAAATGTGAAGAAGCAGAATATGCTTGGTATGAGTACATTCTATTTATTCACATACTATTTGCAATTGTTTCTTTTATATCATAGTGGATTTTAAGGGCCAGAACATGCTTTGATTGAGCATTTTCTCCCTTTCTAGTTCTTTTTGTATAATCATCATATGCTAGGCTTTAAAAACATAGCAAATTTGAAGAAGCAAAGTATGCTTGGTATGGGCTATTTTTTTTATTCACTGACTATTTGCAACTGTTCTTAGCATAGATATTTAAAAAAGAAATAGTGACATTGTGTTTTCTCCTTTTCAATACTTTTTGTTTAAGTAACATTAATGAGATTATAAAAACATTGCAAAATTGAAGACGCAAAATATGCTTGGTATGGACATATCCTCCTTTTCCAATACGTCTTGTTTAAGTATCATTCATGAGGTTATAAAAAACATTGCAAATTTGAAGATGCAGAATATGCTTGGTATGAGCATATTCTCCTTTTCCCCTTACCACTTGCAACTGTATTCATTATCAAAATATAAACACATAGGGATCTTAAAGTGCTTTATTGATGCTTTGTTTGAGCATCCTTTATTCTTATCATTTTTATCCTTTACATTTTCTATTTCATTCACTAAGTTTTTAAAAAGAAATACATTGCACATTAGAAGAAGCAGAATATGCTTGGTATGAGTATATTTTTGTATTCCCATGCCATTTGCAACTGTTATCGTTATCAAAATTTAAAAGCATAGTGTATTTTAAGGTTCAGACCATGCTTTGTTTTAGCATATTCTCCTTTTCCAATACTTTTTGTTAACTTATCATTAATGAGGTTATCAAAACACTGCACACATGGAGAAACAGAACATGCTTGGTATGGGCATATTCTCCTTTTCCAATAGATTTTGTTTAAGTATCATTAATGAGGTTATAAAAGCATTGCAAATTTGAAGAAACAGAATGTGCTTGGTATGAGCATATTCTCCTGTTTCACATACTACTTGCAACTGTAAATTTTAAGTCTGAACACATTGATCGGTCAGTGCAACACTAGTCACACTACAAGTTTGAAGCAGAACATGCTTGGAATATTAATTTAAATAAAATAATATTGTACCTCTTCTATGCAAAATCTAGTCATTTTATATCAATATTAGGCTTTTCTTGGGGGAAATCCTGGTATACATCGATGGCTTGGTGCAACACTAGTCCAGATGCTATTAAATTTAACAGCACTTGGACTAGTGTTGCACTAAACAATGGACATGCACTTGCTCATTTAACATGACATATCATATTTATTTATGCCTTCTTTTCGAAGAAAATGGGGTATATTACTTTGCCCATGTCATTTTGTCCTTCTGTCGGTAGACAAATGTTTTCCAATTGATGACATGAAAATCATTTCATCAACAATTATATTTGGCATAGAGGTTGATCATGAGCAGTAGATGACCACTATTGTTTTTAGATCAGTAGGTCAATAATAAGCAGTTTCTGATCAAAAACTGATCAAAAATAACCATTCCTCATTTGACATGGAGGTTGGTCATGAGAAGTGGATGGCCTATGTGGTTTTTGAGGTCAGTATATCAAGGTCACAAAGTGCAATACGGTAAAAAGTAAATGTTCAAATGTCCTTGTGGGAGCATATATGTTTTTACAAATAGTATTCTTTCATTTTTTGGTGATATTCCACTGTTGTGCAATAATTTATAAATATTAGATATGTATGTCCCTCTTTTCAAGAAATTTTAGTTAATTGCTAGTTATTTCTTAAACAATAGTCATGGTCTTCTAATGCCTATTGTCTTGTTTAATTCAATTCAAGGCTTATTATTTGTTGTACAACAAACCATGTGTGCTTGATTTCACACCCTACAGTAGACCTATTATGAAATCTGTCAAAACCACGCACATATTATTTGTTGTAAAGCATTCAATAAAATTTGCATGTTATAGCTTCTTTGAAATACCCTGTCTTTATTGACATTTGTTGCTAAAAACATTTGGCATCAGAAGACAATGATTATTGTTATTGACTTGTTCATGATGATCTCTGCTAGAAGGAAATATAAGTTTACTTGTATCACATTCTAAGCTGTTTGATAGTGGGTTAAAAGTTTGCAGCGCTTTCATTTTTTTATAAAGTTTTTTTTCATAGATTAGAAACTGTTTTATAGTTAACTTAATAAAGTTTATAGAAAATAATATGTGTTGACATTATATTCCCAAATATTCCCAAACTATTTCCTGTTGGTTGTATTTATTTGATAATCTTTCAATGTGCCCTGCTTACCATATCAGACACTTAGGCCACTTTTCAATTGGATATCTGTTTGTATGTCTTGACTGTCCATGTTCACACTTTCATGAGCTTTTTTTTGTTCTCTATCGCGCACCTCACAGCATACACATGCGTTTCGTCCGACACTCATGTAACTTTCAATTGAAGAATTGTGTACTCTTAACACCTTTCATACACTTGCATATAACTATGTCCGCCCCCTTCAGGCCGTTCAGGCCTTTGATTTATCTTAGGGATAAGCCAGGAACAAGGGGACATCTTTTACGCACAATTAAACAATTAAAACAACAATTTTGATAATATTTGGTGAAAAAAATACCTTTATTTGAAACAACATTTTCAAGCATTTTGATCAGAGTCATCTGTATGTAAGTGACTTTCATCATCATCATCTAAATTGAAAGCCGTTGTTGAAGAAGCTTTTTCAACCTGAAGTGTAATCTGGTCCGTTACTGTAACACCCTACTTCTTAGAACATGAGAGATATTGGTGTAGTAATAGAGCACTGACATCTTGTACTGAGGGTCCCGGGTTTGATCCCCTTTGGACGAGGTGAAATATTCCGTGACTAACCCACAAATCAGCGCAAGAAATGGTTTAATATCCAGGAATCAGTCATCGAGAGTGAATTTGATAAGCTTCAAGCTTCTCTCAAAATCTATGTTAAATGAATAAGTTTGAACTATATTATAGAACACTATGCCTTTGATTGGTCTAGTTCAGGAAACTGTTTTGCCATTTTTCTTCAGGGTTAGACCTTGACTCACGGTTTAACTGTTTGCTTCACAGAAGTATCTCAACATGATCTCAGTTTTATTGTCACAGAAAGTGAACCTAATCTAAATGTCAGATTCTGTCGAAACGGGTTAAACTGTATAAAATTAACCGAGAACATGCAAATTCTAAGCTATAGGAATGTGATTTTGACCGATAGATCTCACCGGGCTGACATTTGCCTCTTATTGACAACACTGTTAATCCTTTTTTCACTTTTTCAGTGTGAGGCAGTTTCGATGGTGATGTCACAGAAGACCAGCTGTCGAAATGGATAAAATGAAGATTGTTTTGGAACCACCTAGACATGGGCGTGGCCGAGGGATCATGAGATGAAATCAACTGTGTTGAACCCTTTACCAAACTGGTTGTCTGAAAATGACAGAGATAGAAGACGCTAATGGTACTGAACAACAATAGCGTATGAATGCAGGGACTTATCTATAGATGCGTAGAGGCCATTAAGTAAGTAAGTATATGCACAAATAGGCAGGGTCTTGGCTCATGCTACCCCAAGGACAACTTTTATTTCTTATGCTCTTTCTGATGTGGACTAAGGATATTTTATACAACATACAACTTATGGAAAAGAAATATAATTAAATTGTCATGAGACGCTCAATGTAGGCCTTAGATGTCCATTTTCCAGGGATAATGTATGTAAAGACAGGTGCTTACTAAAATCTTGAGTCATTTTAATAGTGACATACAAAAAAGTATGTCTAAAAAGTAAAGCTTGTTTGAAACAGGTTTATCAATGTTTAAACGGTATTTAAAATGCTTCTAATGATATTACATTTCTTATCTCTTTGGCTAAGCACTTGAAGGAAGAAATGAATTTTGATATAAATTTGTCCTACAGGCAATTGCTCTAAAATCATGTTGTCCATGTCTGTTATAAGAAGATGAATCACCAATAGTTGATGGATCAGAAAGTAAGTCTGGAGTAAGGCCATTTACCATTTTGTAAAAAAAAAATCAATTTGTGTTTCTGCCTTCATTGGTGAAGGAATTCCCGACCACATTCATTATAAAGATCAGAAATAGAAACAAGATGAGAACAGCATAAGTTTACTGTAAATGAGTGGTATTAAGATTTTTTTTTATTTTCTCTGTTTACCTCTTCTATTTCAGATCAATTAGCCTCAGGTAAACAGCTCCAATCACATGCTGACCAGGAACAAGAAGAAAAACCGATCCGTTATACCTGACCTGTAGAGTGTGAGCCAGGGGCGTTAAACATGATAACCTGCATTTAATTTTTGATAGCCCCAAATTCCTCTAGAGTACACAATGTTTAACATGAAAATATCGGGTGCAGATATGATGTGATATTTGAATTGATTCATTTAATGAAAGAAAGAGAACAGGAAACAGAACAGAAATGATTGAGAACACCATAATGGCCATTTGTTATGCATCCTTTTTAAATTACTTGGAAGTGAAATGACAGAAACAGTGTACAAAATGACAATGCAAAAATGTTTGTTTCTAGTCAATGTAAGGAAGTGAAATTCGTCGAAATGATTCCAGTGAAAATCTTGAAAATACAGACCACCAGTAACACTGAGGTGACATGTGAAAGGATTTTTTTGCTAAATCATTATGGTTCTGATTGGCCTGATGAAACAAGTTGTCCTTGGAAAAAGAAAGATTGTTTTTCCAGGATAATTTTGTGTTATGTTTGGAAAACAAACTTTGTTCATTCGTTTTAAAGATTTTTTGAAAAATAAAAATGGTTTAGGAAATGGAAATTAGAAAATAATTTGTTTTAAAATTAACCTCAAAGGCACCATACTTTTGTCTTTAATAATATGAAAAGATATAAAAGGAAAATCACTGAAGGCAGAATACCCATACTCCCCCATTCTGAAGCTCAATCTTTCTTCGGATTACTTCGGTTGTTCTCGGTAAATATTGTTCTGAACTGGAACCTTTGGCTTTGATGCTAATAGTTCCAGCCCAGACTGATGTATACTGAGAACAACTGAAGTAATCCGACGAATGAATGAATTTTTGAAATGGAGGAATATGGTTATTCTACCTTAAAGTACTGGGGCCCGTTTTACTAAACAGTTTACGCTTAAGATTTGCGTAAGTCTAAAACAACAATTCCTCTTATTTCAATATTTGGCAAAGCAATATTGCAAAGTAACACATCATTGGAATCGTCTCTCCGAGACGCTTCAAATGACGTGTCACATTGCAATATTGTACTTTCATTGAAGATATTATCCATGTTTATCAATTATGACTTACGCAAACACTTTGCGTAAGCTGTTTAGTAAAACGGGCCCCTGGACCAGTGCAATACACACTCTCTTTATCAATGGTTTGAAATGCATTGTTTTTTAATTAGAGTTCTACTGATAATATCCAGAAAGGTCAATTTAAAAACCAAATTTTGAAAATAGATGAATTATTTCCTTAAACAGATGCCATTAAGTATTACCTTTTTAACAGTTTTGCACTGTTGTGGGTGTTCACAAAGTTTGCAGCGTTGTCAGAATGTATTCTGTAGAGCCAGACTAGACCAGTTGGTAGCTTGTCCTACATGGAATTCATAAAATTATCCCTGAGTTTGAGACCACTTCAGCGAATGTTTTTTCTGATGTTTATTAAAGATGCTTGTGACTTTATTAATATCAGTTGATGTACCTTAAGGTAGAATTGCCATAACCCGCCATTTTAAAACGCATTCTGTCGTTGTTGTTTTTTGGTCATTCTTGTTATACACCGGTTTGGGCCGGAACTATTCGGTTTAATACAAATAGTTTGGGCCCCTACCAATTTATACCAAGAACCACCAAAGTAGTCCAACAACAGAATGAGTTTCAAAATGGCGGGTCGTTGGTAATCTACCTTAAAACATTCAAAGGTGCTTGTTAAAAGAAGTGAAAGTTTAAAAGTAAAATTAAATGTGGAAACAATACAGTTGTTGTATTGTTTGTTTATGTACAATCAAAAGTAGCTATTGAAAGCATAGCTTGTTCAGGAAGCATTAATTTATGTTAGGATGTACAGTTTATATGCCGTAAGTCTCATGCTTTTGGATTAAAATATATGTACGTTCTTTGTATACACACTTTAAGGAATCAAAAATGACGTTATTTTGCTTCCAATCATATTCCTCAGTGCATATCGTATAACAGTACAGCTTTTGTGAAGTTTTAAAGAAATGATTTTCTATTTTTCAAATTTTCATACATCTGTTAACAAGCACCTAAAAAGTTCCTGTTACATGGTTTATTTGTCTTTCCTACTTTCTTAACCGATTAATTATGTTTATATCCGAAAGTAGTCAGTGGCATGGGAGAATATTGTGCAATTCTTGTATGGAATTTCCACAAATATGGGCTATCAGGTGTGTTGACTAGGGGTCATGCATGACCCAGTGGTTAAGTTGGCAAACTAAGAACATAGGGGTCCCAGGTTTGAGCCCCACTGACAGTCACTCTTTTGGTTTTTGTGGGAATGAGCTTTTGCAGAGCCCTAGCCTAGTACTGGCAGATTCAGGAAAGCTGTTACATAACTGAAAAATTGTTCATATTGCAATAAACACCATACAAAAAAACTGTGCTGACTGCCACATTATGACTGAAATGCTTTTGAAAATGGCATAAAACTCCAATTCAACTGACCAGCTGAATGCATTTGGGACACCTTTTCAAACTTCTTCTGCAGTTACCCATCCAAAATACTGTAAAACTATTACATGGCTACTGGCTTAGAGTTTTCTTAAGCACTTAATTTTCGAAATCTTTGTGACAAACGGAGAATTTTCTTATGATCTGCAAATCTCCATTTGTCAATAAGATTCCAATGTTTGTCACTGAATTAAGCTAGAATACCCATAGTCCACCAGTTTGAAACCCATTCTTTTGTCGGATTGCTTCAGTCGTTCTCGGTATACCCTGGTCTGGGTTGGAACTATTGAACCAAATAGTTCCCGACGCTGACCAAGGTTTACCGAGAATTACCAAAGTAGTCCAATGACAGAATGAGTTCCAAAATGGCGAAAAATGGGTATTCTACATTAATCCGGTTTGGATGAAGACTTTTTGGACCTTTTTTAACAACTCATGTTACTTTTTTGTTGTCTGTTATAGATTTCTCAGAACAGAGGATAAAGGAATTGTATTACGTTCATGACAGTCATGTGCAATGTTCCTAAGAAAAATATTACAAGAAATAAGAAATATTTTGGAAATTAATTATAAAGAATACTCTAAAGCACATTTGATTAAAGTGTGCAATATTACACTCTTGAACTGAGGTTTTATGTCTAAAAACTTGTTTGCTTCGCTGATTTGTTTCTTACACATAATCCAAGGTACATTTCGAGGGTACAGTGCAATACTATAGTAAGTGCTTCATGTTTATGAAGCACTTACTATAGTCTTGCATTGAACGCTTAATTTGTTCATTTTACCATCCTCTTCACATATTTAAATATGATGGAATTTAAGGTTCTTGATCACTTTTGGTGTATTTAAAATTTTGTTTTTTGGAAACTTTGTATTGAGAAAAAGAGTAACCGGTTTTTAGCATTTCTTTCTTAAATCTTAAAGCTGCTTGTTCACAGATGTGAGGAAATTCGGTAGTTGATGTTTATTGTCTGTAAAACTGTTTTTAACATCTGACTGTTGTTTCTCACACACTTCAATATTGCCATCGAACGCAAAATTGGTATTTATTATAGTATTTAGAGTCTGTATGTACAGTGATTTGACATGTATATGATTCCAACAGCGTTGAAACTGTTTTTAGATCTACTGAATATAGACTTTACATAGTTTGATATATTGATGCCTAAAAAACAAATTTTGCTTCTAAAAGCTATTTTTTATTTTATTTTATGTATACAACAATTTAAGGATTGTGTTGGTTCAACCGCATTCTTTTTTTTACCAATACCATTTTTGATCTTTTTGAGTGTAGAATTGTTGATGACTTTGTTGTTTCGAAAAGTATCTTTTGAACTTCCTGAACTCTGCCTGTGGCATTAATTATGCAAATTAGATTATTTTTCGTTTTCGTAACTGCCTGAATCACAGAGAAGGCTTTCTGAAAATGAAAGATTTTTTTTTTTACTATTCTTAATTCGCTATATCTAGCGCATTTTCTTTCAGCTGTTTTGGTATCACAGGGCCTTTTTGCCTTAACCCTTAGATTGCTTGATAATTTTCTAAAAATAGATTGTTGTGTCATCTGCTTTCCAAATATTTAAATATCTGCTTAATTTTGATGAGGGGTCTCCGTGGCCTAGTGGTTAGAGTACAGAACTTGAAATCACATGGCCCCTCTCCGCATGGGTTCAAATCCTGAGAGGGATATGGATTTTCATGAGAGGCAGTCTCCCGACTGACTTACGGAATGCCGATGGTTCTACCCACCTTGACCAGCCCCTATGGGCAGTTGAGTATGGGGTCTTTCTCCATCAATAAGAGTCGGGCATCGCTACATAAATGAAATAATGTTGATGAGATGTAAAACCCAAATAAAAAAAAAGAATTTTGATGATGAAAGATACTCAGAGTAGCAAACATGTTAGATCACAGGCCAGTCACCAATTTACTTGTTGGCTGGCCTGGCTCTAACCTGTTTGCATAAGCATGATGTCGGTTCCAGCTCTATAAAGGTTGAATTGGAAAGAGGCCCAGGACTGTTGATTTTTTGAAATTGTATCAATGACATTGCTGAATTGGGAAAATCTAATTAATTTATCAAGAGGACAATGTGACTTTGAATTTTGGGAAAACTGTATGATTTTAGAGAAATTTCAAATAGGGAAGGTGCATTTTAGGGGCCTCTATAATATAACGAGAAAAGACCCTGTATCAATAACATCCATATTTATACAGCAATCAACAAAGCAAAAAATACGTCTGATAATGGTATTCACCAGTTTTCAGGTAGATTACTATTAGAATGGCATTACGCCAGTTTAAGTGTTTTACCTTGTTGAAAGCAATCTTTTCTTTTTTAGCATTATATAACAGGAAATGTGTTACAATTGTTATCCAAATTTGTTAAGTTACTTTATGCATTATCAAAGCAACAGAAATCATTATTGAAAACTCGACAATTGATAATTTCTTCCTGAATTCATTGTAACAAAAAGGAGGATTTGGTTGAACTTTCCTCAAGTCTTTGAACAAACACTTTGAAAGAATGGGGATAACTTGGTTACTGCTGGCTTGCATCAGGAAGATTGTGTTTTGTGTTTATAACAAATGAAGATGACAATAAAATTATGAAAATCTTAAATGTTTCTTGGTTAGTTGAATTCTCTTTGTTATTTCAGTAATCAGACAATGAGTCCTATTTTATTGTTATTTGTAAATTTCAAAGAGAGATTGACTTTCTATTGTGAGAAAAGCTGTTTCTATAAATAGTCAAGTGAACACTCCTCTAAAAAAACTTGCTCATTTAATGACATACCTTTAACCCTATGTATGCTACCAAAAAAAACCACTGTCTATTTAAAGAAACACAGCTTAACTCAGAGGTCTTCAGCTTTCTTTGATTCAGCAAAGAATAGAACATTACAGCAAATACAGCAACTAATTGAGAACCCTTATTATTCCATCCACTTCAATGTCCAAGACTTACAACTATTCATAACTTCTATCTTCAATATATATGGTATTTAAAGACTACAACTCTTTTAAACTAAATGTCCTTAAAGGGAAGTAATAAAATGAAAATACATCAAACCCATTGCATAGTATAGTAAGGAATCTTTAACCTAAAAATTTTTGTAGGGGCGGATGGGCGTTCAAGGGAAAAAACCCGTTTCCAATAGTTATCGGTTTTTGATTTTGGTGCAATGGCATTCCAAGTGTTTTAGAAAACATTGTTGAAAAACGATATCCAAGTGTATTAAAAAGACAGTGTTTTTTTAAAGTGTTTGCTATAAAGGAACAAACTTGAAAGAAATTCATGATGTGTTTTATAAAGTTTCTTTTCTTTGTTCTGTTTAAGTTCATATTGAGAGGCCTACTGTCCGCATAACATTCCATGCAGACGCAAGCTTGACAAAGTCCTGGTTCAGAACCTCATCATGGTAAAATGACTTGCACCTGGCATAGCATGCTAGATGCTAAGCAGATACAAGAGTGATAAAGTTCCTAAGGCAACTCTATTGTAAGGAAACAGAATCAAGCATTCCACACAGAACGCTAGGCACTATTCCCTTGTTTAATCTTTGTCATTTCCGCAGTTTCATATGAAAGCAGTCATCCTCATTTGTATGAGAAGACTTGAAACACAGAAATCTTTCAAGACACTGTCAAGGAAATCATAGAAAGTATGAAGTAAACCTATTCAACATTGCGATGGGTTTTAAAAGCTGCAAAAATTACCTCCCTTTTATATTTTCAGAAAGTGTTCACTGTACTAATATATGTTTTTGTGTTTAAATACTAGTAACTGTTTTAAGCCTTTTGATGGCAAGATTTCCTGACAATCTCTCTTTAAACGACCACTCTTGAACGTGAAAAGAAATTGAGTACATCATATATAAGGCTTTCTTGATACAGGACACAAGTCATCAAAGAGCTATAGAGGGAGCTTTTGAATGACTTGTGTCTGTATCTTAGCCATTCGTTGTCTTATTCACCACACTCCTGTTTCCTTTTTCAATGGTCACTTGAAACAAGATTGAAGGTATTGATTAGCTGAATTGAGGAAAACGCTGTTTCTGTGAGATTTTCAGTCATATATTCGTACCTAGTAATACAGATAACCTAATACATGTTCGCACCATGACTAAGTTTAAAAACATTGTGAAAATATAAATGTCCAGGTATCCGTTCTCCTGAATTACCTTGATATTTTTTATGTTTATTATTTTTGATGAAGTCCCATTTCATTGCATTTTACCCATCACAGATAAAGGGTTAAAAAATACATCATGTTTTTTAATGCCATGTCAACAATTTTTCAGTTGTCTTATTGCTTCCTAGGGATTCAAGGGTTTAAAAGGGCTGAGTTTTTTGCATATCAAATTTTAACTTATTCTTTGCATACATTGATGAGACAATTAAAACGACAATTACAACAAAGTGATTAGTTTCTTGTTATAAGCAACTTCTGAATATGTTAACCCTTAGAATGCTAGGTTGTTTTCTAAAAATGGATTTGTGCTTTCCAAAACCTTAAATGTCTGCTTAATTTTGATGAGGAATTTAGATCCTCAGATAAGGTAAGAGGTAAGATCACAGGCCAGCCACCAATTTACTTAGTAGCTGGCCTGTATCTAACCTGTTTGCATGAACAAGAAGTGGTTTCCAGCACTATAAGGGTTAAAATGCTTTCTATGCGAATTCAATGAGAAAACTATCCACTTTTCTTACATAACTGACCATTTCCATAAATGTTTGTGTCTTTGTAGAGCAGACCATTTAAGAGGTTATGGTGAGAAAAAAAGACTAAGCTTTATTTGGTTTTAACACCATTGTTAGCAAGAATTTCAGCTATATTCAGATATGTAAGTGGGACAGGGCTGGCAAAATCTAACTTTGACTTACTTGTCTGTGAATGCAAAATCTTTTTCTACACTTGTATATTTGATGGTTAAATAATAATTTTCAGTGACGTATCGCTTGTCCATTCTAAAAATCTTTTGGACAAGCTTGGCAACACAGACCATGGATTTTGGGACACCCATGTCGGTAATTTTACTAACTTCTTTATCATTGCAGTACAGAGCAGATAATAAAAGGAACATCTATGGACAAAAGATCATAGCTTGATTGAGTTGAAACACCATTTTCAACAATTTTTCAGTTATATATAACTTAATGGGTAATTGGCAAGTACATACAAGGCATT
>OX401422.1:14742544-14943829 GCA_947846245.1 Cerastoderma edule | reverse complement strand
TAACGGCCCATTTAACTTACATTTTTTGTTTCAAATTATGTTTGATAGCTAATTATCTCGGTTTGTAAGATTTAAAGCTCAGAGATGTACTTGCATCGTGCCGACCAGTATTTAATTTTAAAGGTGTTAAGTAAACATGGGGAGATTAAAGGATTCCGAGCATAATTACTGAATTGCTTCTTAATTACTTGTTTGAGGAAAATGATTGGAAGATGAAAATATTTAATTTTTTTCCTGGACTTGCTTTAAAATTTCTGTGAAGTTCTAGTAGAACTGGAATTAGTGTGTTTGTGGGATTGTGTCTTTGGGATTGGGCCGTTTTGACCTGGGATGTTTTGGTATTGGGCCGTTTTGACCCTACACTTCCCACCACAGGGGTTCGAAGTGAAGGTATTATGGCTATAGCCGTAAGACTACCTTAACTTCGAACCCCTCCATTTCCCACAATGTTTTCTGCCCTATCAGAAGATTTATTTTTAATTTCATCGCATTTTGAAATATTGCCTGCACACTCTTTCAATTTGGAACTCTTGAAAATTTGGCGTTTAGTAAGGGTTTTAAAAAAACATAAGAAGATTTATTGAAAACAGATGCCAGAGCGACAGCCAAAAAAATATCTTTTTTTTTCCAGTTCCTTGCTCAACTTCCAATATCCATTGCATTTGCAATCCGATATTTTCTATTCGAAGGGTTTATTCCGCACAGTTTTAAGAAATCACTTTGACAAACAGGCAAATCAATGAATTGAAACCATTGTAACTTGTATTGATTTGTACTTTCTATATGTGTGTTAGATGATGTACTTTGATCAAGTGTGAATAAAAGTCTTATCTGCTCTTGAAATTTGCCATATTTTGTTGTTTGTTCAGATGATGCCTACCATTTTGACCCATCACACAATCCTTATGGGGGGAAAGGGTTTGAATTTTCATAATTGATATCTTATATACTTCTGATTTTAGGTAAAGCTGTTGTTCCTGTAGCAGATTGTAAACAAGAAGAATTTTCTTCCCATCCTAAGAAGGATCTCACCTTGGAGGAGTATCTAGATTACTGGGAAAATTACAGAGCTAAAGGCTACCCTTCAAAAGAACCCTGTCTTTATCTTAAGGACTGGCATTTTACAAAGTAGGTGTTAGTCATATGGTATGACATTACATAACACTATCACATATTGCAAAAACAGTTAAAGGTTATGGCAGATTTCATTTAATACATTTTTTTTGTAACATGTAAGAACATATAAGAACATATAATAATTCTCTGAAGAACACACAATGTTACATTGCATATTTGTGACTAATAATTTATTTTCATTAGAAATAGATATCTCATGAAAATGATAGTACTTCAGCTTATCTGAAAAGAAAAGTAATATAGACAATGTATTTAACTACAACTGGCAACCGTTTTTGCAAGTTCATAGGTAGGCATGCAACAGTCATGTATCTTTTTTCCATTTTAGAGCATTTCCAAGCTATGAAGCCTACAAGACTCCCATATATTTCCAGTCAGACTGGCTCAATGAATTCTGGGATACCCAAACCTGTGATGATTACAGATTTGTGTACATGGGACCAAGGGGCACTTGGTATGGTTTTATGTTGAATTCATATCAGCGAATCATTGAGATTTCTCAATGTGATAACTTTTTAAAGATTTCACTTTCTTTACAGACTTCCTGATACTCTGAGAGCCCCAGTAAGACAGAACGAACACTTTCTTCATTGTCTATGTAAAACTCTGTCAGAACAAAGAGAGTCTCTGTCAGACCTCAGGGATTTCAGTCAGTCAAAGTCTAGGGCCTACAAAGTTTTGTGAGAGTCTGTCTTTATGGCATTTTAAAGAGAAATCACCTATTTTTTATATCCATTCACAATAGAAGCATGTTGTTCTCACAATGCCTCTGCCAATCTTCAACTGGTCTAACAATTGAATTATTCAATATGTTAGCAAATGAAGGGAATTCAATAAACAGAATATCAAACTGGAATTCGATGATTTAATCTATAAAATCTATCACTTGTTTGGGTGTTGTTGGCTTAAAAACTTCTGCCTTTGGATAAGACCTAAAATTAAGAGATATCATTAGGGGCATTCTCCCCTTTTTTGTCAATTGTTTTATTACCAAAAGTACTATCTACCTGAAAATGTGTTATTTGGTGTTGCTTTCAAATTAGACAAGTCATAAAATGCTGGGAAAATGTGTATCTGTAGATACGTTCTTGAACATTTCAGGACGCCTTTCCATTCCGATGTGTACAGATCCTTTAGCTGGTCTGCAAACATTTGTGGGAAAAAGAAATGGATATTTTATCCTCCAGGTCTGTACATATTTGGAGGCCCAGCCAAGATGCGTATTCCTCTTAACCTTTGGCTCTAACCCTTATCAGTTGTCTACTTATTAAAATTGTCATGTAACAACTATGCTCATAAATATCTGATACATATTATTGACCTTCATTTCTCTTGATGAAATGCTTGAAAAATACATTGAATGTATTGCCTTTTGATATAGATTTCTAAATCTCTTAAGATTCACTAATCCTTGTTCTAAATATCTGATTGACAGAATAATTAAGCATAAACATGCCATTGGTCTGTCTCAAATCATTTGTCTGCTTAAGCCAACCATCTGTTCATGTTTGGTGGTGATGTATGTGATTTGAGTAACGATTAATCACTGTTCATGTAAATTTAAATCTTCATTAAAGTTGCTTATTTTATATTGAAACATTTGAAAATGGATATGAAATGTGGTTGAAACAATACAATTTTTGTATTGTTTTATGATGTACAATTGAAGATTAATTCAATTCATAAGGCCTCAATATATCTAAGTATGCACAGTCAATATGTGGTAAATCTCAAAACCGTTGCAATAATTTTGTATTTAGATAGTTATTAATTAACTTTATACAGGCTCTAGTTATTCAAATACAAACTAATTTTGCTTTCGATAGCCTTTCCCCAGTGCATGTTAGGCAACAGTGCAGCTGTTGTTCATTTCTAAAGTAATTCAGTTTAAACTTTCAAATTTTCTGACATCTGTGACCAAGCAACGAAGTGATTCTAAATGATCATAGACCCATGGCTGTTATTCCTTCTTTCACACAGGATGTGAGGATTACATGAAGGATACATTGTGGAATCTGGTCTATGATGTTACTTCGCCAGAGTTCAAGGATCAACGCAGGTATCCCCTCAGTGACAAGGTCAAAGGTCAACAGTTAGAGGTCATCCAGGGTCAAGGTCAAATTATATTTGTTCCGAGTGGTTGGCATCATCAAGTGTATAACCTGGTGAGATATTAACCTATACCTGCTGTCACCCTTTCCATGGTCCCGAGTCTTATTAGCTCAATTGGTAGTGTGTCCTGCTCAGAATGCATTGGTCCTGAGTTCGAGACTAGGTTTTGCAAATGTTCATTCCAACATTTTATAGATCAGTTAATTAGTATTTCATGTGGGAAAGTAGCTTATGGCTTGTAAAAAGTATTGGGCAGTACTAATAAGTAAATCCCAAAAACGTGAATAGGTTGGCTGACCACCATTATATGAGTAAGATATTCTATTTAACTTACCTCTGTTTTCTTTCAACTTATATATGTACAATACTATTGTTTAAGTGAATGAATATGATATTATTGTATTACTATACTCATGTGTCTGACACATTCAGATGTGAGCGAATAAAATATATTTGAATTAAATTGAATAGAATTGATAGTGTTGAAAATGGCTTTAAACCCCTATCTAATTACAAAAATCTTTCTGTGGTCCGAAACATACTGTAATATATCACTGAATATTAAAACCAATTATCAAAATAATCTAGATAATTTAGACAATACTTTTTTTAATTAGCTTTATTGCTATTTACCTCAATTTTCAATTTATACTTGGCTTGATAATCTACCAGTTTAAGGCAAGGAAACGCTGTCTCCTGCAAAGGCATTTGTGTTTATAACAATGTTAGTCCCATTTTGATATACTTTTTGTTAATTCTTTTTTCTCTCCTATTAGGAAGACACCATTTCTATAAACCATAATTGGCTAAATGGCTGTAATATTGACATATGCTGGCGCCATATACAGGATAACCTACAGAAGGTAAAGATGGAGATTGACGACCTAAAGGACATGGAAGGTTGGAATGAGCAATGTCAGGTAACAATTACAGAGCTTCAGATCCTTTTAGAAAACAAGGTCCAAATTGGCTCATGCTGCTAGAAATGATTGGTCCTTTTCTTAATTGATGGGCAATAACATATACCATATTAAGTGATGTTCTTGATGAAAATGACCCACATACCAGCCTGATTTCGTTGAAAGCAGTGCACCATATTTTGATTTCATGGAGTGGGTCAACAATAAACCTGTAGCCCTGAAGTTGTCTCCCTTTTGTTTTGAGGATGTTCACTTAGCCATTTCTGTTGTAGGAATAGCTTCAAAATTTGTAGGAAAAGCAGTTAAGCAATTGAGTAAATGAGCTCAATGAACATGGATTTGATACTTCATTGTGGAAACTTCTTTGAAGGGTTCTTATGTGGCCAAGTGATTAAGGTGGTTGACATGTAATTTTGGGGTCACAGGTGTGATTCAGGCAGTGGCCTAATACTGGTGTACAAAGGAAATCTGCATTGTTGGATATGTCATATTACTAAAACACTGTTGACACAAAATCAAATCACATACAAAATGAAAGAGTAAATTGCTGTTGGGTCTGGGAGCAATGGACAAACACAGTTTGGCCAAGATAACAAACACTGGAAAGAAATCAATACAATTCCATGTTTATTTTTATAGGAGTCATTGAGGAAAATCTCAACATACCCAGAACCCTCTTACACTCTTGCCATCCAGTCAAATCGGGATATTGCTATGAAAACCACTTCGTCTTGAGATAGTTCATTCACAGTGCTTGCCCTTAAAGATTCAGAAGGCAAACATGTTGCATACAATTGTAGATAGACAGGGCTTTCCTTTGAATCATTCATTTATGCTAATTTGGGGGACTTTTGACCCCTTATTTGGGGTCATTTACTATATGAGTTGTGGGTCAAGGAAAATCCTGCATAGAAATGTTGAATTTACTTAAAGAAGACACAAAACTACCTTTCTCTTGATATAAAAGGTAGCACTATTTTTTATTTTTCAGCTTATCCTGAATGCAAGTGCTGGAATTAATTACGAAACTTTCATCCAGATGCTTAAAGTTATTGCAATAAACAGATTTGAAGTCCTTGGTTTCAAGAGTAATGATAACGCAAGTGGAAATGTAGGAGAAAAGGAGTCAAGCTACCCAACAAGCTTAGAACAAGACTGTCTAAATCATAGTAACATGCTATCTAACTGTGGTCATCAAGGGAACTCCAATTTAGAGGAAATAACTTCACATACAGAAGATACTTATGAACTACCGGTCCAGCTACAAGTTGATGGGAAAGATTTGCATTTTGAAAATCATAGTGAACACAGTTCAGATATATCAAATGATACTAAAGCGTCAATGGATATGAACTCAGGCATTACAGCACCTTTAGATAAAGATATTCTTACAGATTGTGTTGATAGTTTAACACTCAAAACAAGAGATCATTATACAGATTTTGATCTTGATAAGTGCCATAGATGTGATTCTGAAACATCAACAATTACTGATAAAGTCACAGATGTTAAGGCAGAGGGCTGTAGTAAAAAATGTATCAACAGTGATTCAGTCATTGGTAAACATGCAACTAAACACTCACATGATGATATCGGATTAAAAGGTGATTATGACCAAGAACATAGTTCATATAATACTAAGTTGAGTGAACAAATTGATTGCTATGATCCCAAACCTAATTTGGAAAGAGAAAACAGAAAAACCCACCGAAATTCCAGTGATCTTCACGTTGAAGAAGAGAACATTTCAATTCACTCTTTGACACAAACAGACTATGCAATGTATGATTTACACAGAATAAAAGAAACACTTGTAGATGTAATGAAAGACAAAGATTATACTGTGCTGAACTTTGAGAGGGAGAAATCTGCTGAATATGTTCATGATTTACTAGTAAGTACTGTTATCAATAGTCAGTTGGATGGAGAATCAAGTTGAAACGTTTTTTTTTTTTTTAAAGTGTTGTGATATGTTATAAAAACTTCCTTGATTAATTAAAATAACTTCTAATCAGATATATCTCTGCTTTGACTATGCCAAACCACAATTCTAATAATATGAGTGTTTAAAACTGTTCTGGAGAAGTTGCCTATGTTTTGGAAAGAATATTGTGAAGAAATACCAGGAATATTAAAACTTGTTAGCTGCCATGTCAACATAGTTGAACTGAAAAATATTGTGGAAAACTCAATCTTCACTAGATTGTGATCAAAAGCAGCCCTATCTGCCTTGGGACCAGCGTATGTAGACTCCTTTCAAATATGACCTGTTCCTAAAACGCTCATTCAGAGCTACACCTTTTTACACGAAGAGCCTAGCTAGTCTTTGGAGAATTAGTTATTCTTGGTATTTTGTCCCGCTTTTTGATAATCACAATTTATGATGGAAGAAGTCAACTGCATAGATAACAAATAGAAAATGATGTAACTTAACATGTAGCTTCTACATGTATACCTGTTAATGAGGAAGCAGATTGGTATTAAGAAAAGCAGTGATAAAGTTTGACCATTTGAAAAGTTTTTAAGGCAACACAACATTATTTGTTGTGGTTGTTGTTGTTGTTATACATATACTCATAATAGTGTGACTTAATCAAGCAAAGGTGACAATTGATTGATCTCACTCGAGTTCAAAATCGTTTTAGCATGGTGCTGATAGGCCCCGTACCCAGAACTCTGACTTGGGTCATCTTTAATTCAGACTTTTGAGGACAGAATTGCATAAAACGGAAAGTAATTACCCATATAAGATAGAGATTGTCTACTTTAACTGCTGTTCTTACAAATCCCATTAAATGATTAACCAATTTTCAACGATCGATTTTTAATCTTATCAAATGGTGGCTCATAACAATTGAATTTTGTTCAAGGGAGGCTACCCCTACTGGGATATTTGATTGGTCAAGTTAGATTTATTTCCCTTATGTCTCCGACCTTGGTGGCTTCTCTTGAGTTTGGCTAATTCAGGTGAACCAGACGTAATGCTTTTATTATCTTGAATTATCTGAGTTATCAGTTTGGTAAGAATCGTTGATAATAATGTGATTTAGATCTTATAAAAGTTTATTCTGGTTAATCTTTTGCTTAAAGAGTAAATCAAATAACAAAGGACCGTTTGTGATATTAAATCGTTTGTCATAAACTTTTATCAGAAGCAGCAGAGACATATGTTATCTATGTCTCTGGAAGCAGATACCGTTCATTGTTTACCAGTTTTACCCCTATCCCAACGTCGTTTTTGAAACCATTAAAAACAGATGCAATTTTTCATACATTTTATTTTAAGATATTGTGTCAAATCAGCTGATTCAGTTAGGATTATCAATCACTTTCTTAATTCTAAATTGCAGCTGTGTCTATAACAGCCCATTTAAACCGGACGCTGTGTAGATGTTTAATCCCAAATTTGGACAATATCCTACATTTGCAATAAGGTGAGTTTTACAACGAATATGAAAAGAAAAACTATGGAAAAGTACTTTACCTCAAATGACATTGAACGTCAATTAACCATCACTTTGAATGTCTTATTAGTTCCTGTATAATAGTGTTTGTCTGGCATGGTACAGTGTTTCAGACTGGGAATATCAATTATCTGAGTAATTGTATATCTGTTTGGTAAACGTATTCCAACGAGACAAGTCACATGTATTACAAGAGTTGGTAAATCAAACGTTCCACAAAAACATTGGCAATATAAACAAGAATTGCAATACCTCTATTCCACATTTATTGCAATATTGAATCTAATGCAAATGGCATTATTAATGCTTCTTAAAGACACACGTAGACTGAGACTTGTGGTTATTCCTCTTCGATGTGATATCAATTTTTCTAGACAACTTAAACCTATCTCGGGAATAAATGACGAAAAAAATAGCCACTGTCTGCTAGGGATTGATTGACAAAATGATTCCTGCATTTTGGGAATGGCCTTTCACAGATTTTCCACCTTTTCTGTCCTTAGCATTCTCGTAGAATTTCATGTTCGTAGTTATATATATATTTTTTTTTATATGGGTTTTACATCACATCAACATTATTTCAGTTATGTAGCGATGCCCGACTCTTAATGATGGAGGAAGACCCCATACTCAACTGCCCATAAGGGCTGGTCAAGGCGGGTAGAACCATCGGCATTCCGTAAGTCAGTCGGGAGACTGCCTCTCATGAAAATCCATATCCCTCTCAGGATTTGAACCCACGCGGAGAGGGGCCATGTGATTTCAAGTTCTGTACTCTAACCACTAGGCCACGGAGGCCCCTCGTAAGTATAACTATTCTCCATATTTTTTGTTTTTTCTCCAGCTTTCTCGCGCTTTTTGATCGGGTGTCCTTGAATTACATTCAAAGTGTCACTCTATCTATGGGTTCTCTCTAAAAGCTTGAATCATATGATATCATAGGGTATGATAGCAATGCATATCATAAACAATTCTGTATTGACTTGGGATGGGAACGAACAATGGACTATTCGAATATTTGATTTTAGGTCCTAATATTCAAATCGTGAATTGCCTTTCAAATATTTGTTTTTATTGAGCCAATATCGATGTTTTGTACATTTAAAACTATTGAAAATCCTTTTTTTGTTTCATTTTTCCGCACCATCTGAATTGATGAATAATCAAACACCTGTCAACCTGTAAAGTTATGGCATCAAGCTATAATTCCCATGGTTTTACAGCGTATGTCACAAAGGGACAATGCAATTACGAATTTTGTCAGTTATGCACCTGTTTTAGTTCGGTTGTACTGAGTCGATTTTAAGTTGAGATTTGATTAAAAAAAAGGTCAGCATAATAAACAGATATGAAATTCTACACACCTTACACCTAATACTATTGACGCTTTTGACTATCAACCAAACGTCAGCTTCAACAACCGAGAAAGCTGTAATTTTAAAGTCATGTTCAGCATTCTGTGTAATTTGAATACAGCCAACGATTACCTAGAGAAAATGTATTGTTATGGCCCAAAGTTGGTCCTATACCTAATACATTAACAGGAGATATATACATACATTGCGTGACAGATACTTGTAAGTAGATTATGCTAATCATGTACGGTCTTGGAAACAAAAACCATTCGTTGGAATGATACCTTTTTATTCAAATGAAATATTCATGATATGTAAATGAACTGTTATTTCAGAAGGCAATTCAATTTGTTAAAACCGCGCCAAACGAGAAAATATTCCGTCCCTTTCCTTTTAATGCTACATACAGGCAGGGAATCACGTGACCAATGTTAACGAGCTTATGTCCGAAAAACATGGCCGCGCCCATGTATTTTGGAATTTTTCGCTTACTTTTGCCAATGATAGCTACATTGTGTACCCTGCATGAGTTTAACATCAACTTCACGGTTCTGACGGTATGTGATAACGCATCCCTTATTACGGCGTTACGTCTAACATTCGGTAGAAAAAACCAGTCGACGGGTGCGTATGTCCAAAACAGACGGTCTTCCGCTGCAATTTCTCTGCCGAGTGTTAGACGTAACACCGTTATAAAGCACTGATCATCATATACCGCTAGAACGAGAGAGTTGATGGTCAACTCATGCGGGGACACAATTTGGCTATCATTGGAAGAATAAGGTGACAAGCCCAAAACTATCTTGGCGCGGACCTCTTTTTCAGAAGTAAGATCGTAAACATTGGTCACGTGATTTCCCCTGTCTGTATAATACTCTGTGTCATACTGGCATAATGCGGATTTTAAGTTCATTTCCAGCATAAGTATTTAAGTTAAAACAATATAGTCAAAAACTATTTTTGGCAGTTACATACCAGAAAGTACATGGCGAAACGAGAACTTGTTCATTTTTGGCAGAATGTCTTGGTACACTTCCAAACATATTTAAATTAGCAGATAATGTTTTGAATGTAATGGCTGTTTTATGCTTTTTGTGAAAAAAATGTACCATTAATGTATATTTCTATTTTTCGATAGATCAGCATTAGTGCGATTAGGGTTTACATCGCAACAGCAGTATTTCATGATACCAATATTGTTCAAATGCTGAATATATTATTACGTTTTTGTCAGAGCCCTCGTTTTACTGTTTGTTTAAAGTTAGTCGCATGTTTGTGGATTGATGCCATTCAAAGAAATGAAAAATGACTCAAATTCCATGGATTGAAGACGTTGCTACCATCGTGATTTGGTCTTTAGTATGACACAGATCGGATATCAAACATACAACATCTAACATACAGTCAAACCTGTTTTAAGCGACCATTGTTTGAATAAAACAACAGCGTGATGGGTTAGACTCCCACGGCTCTATATGGGCGTCAGCTATTCAGAAAACTCAAGCAACAGCTCTCCGGATGACTTGAGTCCTATATCAAGATTACATCGGAACAAATACTTTTTAACATAGTGTGTAAGAGTGGATGCTTAAAACTACATTGTTACAGAGACCAATGCGTACCTTATTATAATTGAATTATTCTTCAAATTCGTATGTTGAGAAAAAGATACATTTCATTGTTTATGGTTCCTTTCAACCTTTAAGTATGAACTTAACGATGAAGAAACATACAGCTAAATAGTGCCAGAAAGGAAATCAATAAACTTAAGGAAGCTTTAACCAAACGAAACGAGTTGTGACTGCTCTTTTATCTTTCGCTCTTCACTTTGAACTGTTAACTGTTAATTGTTAACTATGGCCTTGTTATTGAGACAGGAATTCGTGAAAACGCCAAGGAGAGTTTATCATATCATATAAATCTGCTTACACCTCTATTAAAGATGCCAACGTTACATTTGTTTATATTGGAATATCTGTATCATGTTCGATGTTTTAACCCTTTAGCAAACGCCAAATGTTCAACTGTCCCAAATTGAAAGAGTTTGCAGACGACATTTCAAAATGTGGAAAAAATGAAAGATAATCTTCTGGTAGGGCAGAAAATATAGTGGGGAAAAGAGAACTTGTTTGTTAAGAGCAACTTCTTCTTTTCCCACAATGTTTTCGAGAGTCGTATGCAACAGACTGATCAAACGTCGTTATTGTTTGGGAATGGGGCAGCTCTTACCCAGACATACTTACTTTGAATAGTATTCAAGGGTGTTTAGCCTAACGATACTCTTGTATGAGCTGTAAGCATCTTTGCAAAAGAGTAAAGTGTCCTTCTCGAGCAACTTCTTCATTTGTTTTAGTGTTTTCAATTATCAAAAGCGGATTCCACAGCGATATGGGTGGTCCAGAGCATCGTTATGGACCGGGTGTTTTAAAGTAAATATTGCAGATAGCGTTCTGAAATATCAAAAACAAACGGAAAGGGTAGAAAAATGTGCTTTGTAAAAGTTGAAAATAATAGGAAAGAAAACACATTCCTGAACCTCTTTCCCAAAACGAAGTTTGGAACGTGTAATTGAAAGCAACACCAGACCAAAAGAGTTGCAAATATTTCTACATGACGTAGGGCTAGAGATAAAACATTGTGCATGAAAAGGAATTCATTCTGTCTTTACATTTGTTAAACGCTTTTCTGGCAAAATGATGTATTATAGAGTAAGGAGAGAGGTATAATGGGGAAAGGGGTTAACCCATACCAAACAATAACGACATTTAACTACTTTGTTGCAGACGACTCTGGAAAACAGTGTTGGAAGGGACAAATTGCTCTTAAAGAGCAGTTTCTCCTTTACCAACAACGTTATCTACCCTATCTGAAGCTTGTTTTTCAATTTCCTCACATTTTCATATGTTGTCTGCAAACTCTTTCAATTTTGGACAGTAGAATATTTGGCGTTTGGTAAAGGGTTAAAACAATTTGTCGTGTAGGAATAATTTAGGATATAGCAAGAGATGTTTCCAATGGGTCATAAAGATCACCATGCCATCGATGGGTTACGACAGGTATAAAACGTTATAGACGAGCTCTGGAATGGCGTACACATCAGTAAACGTAAATAAACGTCGGTTCTGGAAAGTCTCACGCATGCGCATGAAGTATTGAACGCAATACAGGTATATCATTCAGGGAGCGAAACCGAATGAAGCAGTTCAAAGTGCGGATTGATATTGTAAATCTACTTCAATCTCAGTGTTTAAATAACCATCTTAACCACTTATAAGGACAGTTGAAAGATTAGTTGTTTGGTTGATGCGATTCTGTGAGTTTAGATTTTTAATTAGATTCTTAAACAGCACCGTTGCCTTGTTGTTAGAGCAGATAACTGGAAACCATACTTTAGCATTGGGTGTATAACCTATCTTCATAACCAGGGTATTGTAATTATACTGGTACATGTATTCATTATGTTGAGTAATGGGATGCACTAAGCCAATCTGAACACATCGAATGAAGACAACTCTGAAATAATAGGGATGACGCCATATTGGTTCCCGCGGAATGACGTAACTTCACTTTCGTTTCCAAAAATAGATCTTAAATGTGAAATCTAAAAAGTCGTTTTATTTGATTAAGGAAACAAGTATATATGTCACAACTTATAATTTCGCTATTTCGTATGAGTTACCAATAAAAAGTGATTTAGAAGGATGTCCAACACTTCTATATACATTGAACTACTTAACTTGCACGCTTAGAAAAGGTGTTAATCGCCGGGGCCGATTTACCCGAAAAATTGTAACCCTACACTTATATCCGAGGTGTATTTCACAGCACATGGAAATTCCTGAGTAGTTCCGATTGGCAATAAGCAACAAATGAAGAAACCTAACTGATGTCACAGATGAGCACAGACGGTCGTTAAAATGCTTTTAAGCCGCACGTCAAAGCTTTGGTGTAAAGTTACTTGTTCTCATTTGAGATGATTAAGAAGTCAAAATAAAATGGCGTTTGTATTGTTGTTTAATATACTATTAAAGAAGCATTTGGAAACATGGTTCATCCAAGAAGCATAGCATAAATATATCTTAAGTTGTACTGTCTAAATGCGGTAGACTCCAAACCCATTACAAAGCTTTTGGATTTAGGTTCATATCAATTCATCGTATGCATGCTCTAAATACTTAAAATCGACCATTTTGGTTCCAATTCCTATTCTCCAGTACGTATCACACAGTAGTACAGCAATTGTATGGTTTTAAAAAGATTTGATTCTAACTTCCAAATGTCCTTTCATCAATGAACAAGCAGCTTTAGAAACAAATAAACTTAACTAATCTTGAGACTTATTGCATGGGTGAAAGTGTTCAGGATTATTCATGAATTTCAGGTTTTTATTGGACCTTTTGGTCCTACATAATGTTATAGCAAAAATACCTTTTCAGGATAATGAACTGCATATTTCATGTTTTTTAAATTCTTCTACTTTTACCCATGTTTTTGCAACCTTTACAAGTTTCGGAGCACATGTGTTTCATAACGAGTGACATTAACGTTGGTGAATATTAAAGACTTATAAGTCTAACGCGATAACTTCAAGCTATTAGGTACCAATATTGAAGAAATGCCCTTTTAAAATGTACGTTTTATGAGAACAGAAACTAATATTTGCCAGAAATATTTATATATATAGAAACTCCACCCGCGTGTTTTATGTAAATATATATTATAATCTAACTTATTAAAGCCGATGTCTCTCGAAAGTGGGTGATCTCTAAATGTTCATGGAATATTGAATATGGAATTGCATTTGTCATTTAGCTTTATGTAAAACACTACATGCAAATTCTGGAATGCTTTGAAAGATGCGTTTTGCCACGCGTAATCTTCCAATAGGTCATTACATTATACCTTTTTTTTTTCGATATCAAAGGATCTTTAAACGATTACAGAGATGCTGCCATCTCTTACGCATTGGGATAAATTAGAGGGCATTTGTAAGCAAAGGAAATATCTTCTGGTTGAGTGTAAGTGCAAGTAACCTCTAGAGACAACCGATGCAATTTCGTTTCGCTCGCTTGAAACAAATTACTTTGGTAATGGTCATTGACTCTCATTGTGACAATTCATGTTTAAGATAAGACAAAGGTGTCCATGGTCTAATGGTTAAAGTACAGAGCTTGAAATCGCATGGCCTCTCTATCCCTGGGTTCAAGTTCCGGTGACAGCATTTGGATTTTCATAAGAGGTAGTCTCCCGGCTAATTTACGGAATGTCGATCTTTTTTTATCTTGCTTAATCAGCCCTTATGTGCGGGAGAGAATGGGGGTCTGCCTCCATCAATAAGAGTAGGGCATTATGACATTGAACAATAGTTTGATGTAAATTTCATATATATTCTAAATACTAGAACAAGTCAATTTAAAATCGTATTTGTATATCAACATGCCGAAGCTTTTTGTTTCATTTTCATCCATATGGGAATATTTGCCTGGTCCAAATTGAAGCAACTGCAGAAGGCAACATATAGCACCACGTTACTTAAGATTTGAACCAAACAAGAGTTTTGTTCTGATGGTTATGTTTAATATACGCTTTAAGTGTTTGCTACCTATATATAATAAGAGTTCTGACGTGTGCCACTGTTTACTGTAAACAGTTTGAACAATAAAGTAGTTCCTGTGACAAGCTGACCCGATCTTCTAGCGGAGTAACTTATGCCTTTACAGTATAACGAACAGGGTACATCTCTTTATTTGTAATAGCTTTTATAGTACAAGGCTAGGGTTCTGTACTGTGTTTTCCAAAGACACATCAAAACGCCGCATGTGAGGATAAGACCTTGAACCTTTACTACATGCAGCCTCTCGAAATTGTGGTCGGATTGAAAATAGTATTTGTGACCGGAAACATTTTTTTATATGTATAGCCAATCTGAACACATCGGGTTTATCCAATGAAAACACCTCTGAAATAATAGGGATGATGCCATATTGGTTCCCAGCGGAATGACGTCACTTCACTTTCGTGTTCAAAAATAAATCTTAAATGTGTAATCTAAAAAGTCGGTAAACTTGATTCAGGAAACAACTTTACATGTCACAACCACAATTTTGCCATTTGGTATAAGTCACTGATAAAAAGATTATTTAAAAGGATGTCCAACCCTTCCATACACATTGAACTACTTAACTTGCACGCTTAGAAAATGTGTTAATTGGCGGATGCCGATTTACCCGAAAAATTGTAACCCTAAACTTATATCCGAGATGTATTTCACAGCTCACGGAAATACCCGAGTAGTTCCGATTGATGTATAGCGGGATTATCTTTGGATAGAATTTGCTCTTCTCTGCCAATAAAAAACCGAATTTTAATTTGGATTGTCAAATGGATAGGAATCGAATGCGTTCTCATGCGTTCTTCCTTATTTTATCAAAAGCAGTTGGCTTACCCATACCTTTTTCGTATTTCGCCGCAAGTGCTTCACTTAACTTTGCCCCAGTGAACTGGCTGAGTATTTGTGTTTGGTTTTCGCGTATTTAGCCCCTTAACATACATTATTTTTAATTGTGCATTAACTCATGATGGGAAAGAAGACAAACTGTCGTTTTTCACTAAACAAGACGTAACCATAGTTAAGGTGAATAGTTAAGGTATTGCCAAAGAACTTAAAAAGAGATTATTTTTGGCAAACGATGTCTCTATGTCAAATTGCCTTTTCTGAAAGTTTAGTCTCACATTTGTCTATCCTTGTATAAAGAATCAAGGGATGACATGTAAAACGTTTATACTAGTGGAACAAGGCAATCAGACATATTATCTCAACAAATTATTTACACAAGTGGCCTAATTAACTCTTCCCATCAATTATACGGGTGAAAGCACACCAGCAGAAACAAACTTTAGAAGTAATTTCAACAAACATTAACAAGTCTTATATCAAACAAATTTTTGTTATGTTCTCATTTGTTGCTTACCCATTTCACACAGGAAATGTTACTTCTCATTTCATATCACATTTACTTTTTCGTCTGCTTTTGGTTTCAATTTAGACCAGTTGGTTAACAAAGTGAGTGAATAAATTAAGCTAATCGGTCAGTGCGTGAACTGTTTACGTTAATAAATGGTCAGACCACACCTGTTTTAAGATAAACGCCTCGTAAAACACCGTCCAGAGCTAACCACTTAAGTAAGTTCGATTGCTATGGTTTTGGGAGTTCTGCAATACTTTGGCAATATACTCACTCTCGGAGATCGGCCAGTCTTTTTATCCCTTCTCCTTTTTTTGATTCTAGCAGATATTGAGCAACCTATTATTTTGCAGGTATACATACATACCTCTATGGCATTTTGAGGCTGGAGGAACGCTTAAAAAATTCGTACAATTACCTGAAGCAATTGTTATTTCATGAGCAGTTGATAGAAGACACATGTATTTAATTCAAATATTCGCCATTTTCCAGACTGCATAGGAGTTATTTATAAGCAATTATAGCAACTAACGTTTATATTCTTGACATTGTTTGCACGCCAATGCTTTCACCGTGGACCTTTTCATCCCTTTGATTTAATTTAGTCAAAATTTACTAATTTACGCCCATTGTGGTACAAGTTTTCACCGATTATATTTCTAACGCCTGGTTTATACTAATTCTTCTTTTATTACATTGTAGTTTCTTTAAGGTTGTAGAAAATACTCTCGACATGTTATTGTGTAGTAGTTCTTGAATGAGGGGTATCGTCCATTCTCCAATGGATGCTGAGTCGGAATTTGGAGTTTGGAAATCAAAAGGATGTATGCTGTCCTTCATTTATCTTTAAGAACATGTATAGGCTCTAATGCAATTTTGTCAAATAACGAACATTTGTCTTTGTAATTTAACTATTACTCTCAAAAATGTACCTTAAGTAATTTTAAGTGTACTTTAGGCATTCTTTCAACGTAATTGTTAGTTTTACGGAGGACTATTGTGTCAAATGTTCAATTTGCGAACGACCTAATACTAACAATTTTGCACCCACGCATTGGTACCATCTGTAGTAAATATAGAATACGCCGAATATTACTTCAGCTCCAATTTGATCTGACACGTATCTATCAAGAATCAGTTGTTCACCCTCCGTAACACCTCATACGCTGCCCCGACTAATTACCATTCGAGTCAATCGTATATTTTCCAATGTTATATTGTGTATACCAGAATTCTTGTTATAGTGAGAGTATGAACTAGAACTTACTGCGAAATTTCAGAAAACTTTGCAAAAAGTCGTTATGGATCAACTACTGTATGGTTTTATCGTTCAAAACTATCGAGTTTTCAGGAGAATTTAAGTATCGAAATAGAATGAGGAGTTATGATAAAGTCTGATAAAATAATTATCGTTAGTAAAGTCTTTGGAAAAATATTCTGAAGTGTTTTTTTATTTTTTGATCGCTTCCTTTTGCCCTCTGTACTTGCTTTCAATTTCAACCAGTCATGCATTTCCATATAGTGAAATGTGTTGAATTGTTGCCCTCGACGTACAAACAGAATTTGTTTTGATTTTGATTTGATTTGATGTGCTGAAGACAGCATGTTTACGGAAATGAAATTAATATCTCCCCCGGAAAAGAACAAACAGTGCAAGGCAATCAATCAATCTCCACGTAATGAAATGTTTCCCTCCCTTTCCTGTACTGGTGAAAAATGGTACAGGGGGTAAAATTTTCATTTTTGAAATTCGGACCATATCACAACACCGACCGATACAGTCTGTCCCGAAATCGACTATGATGTTATTCCCAGATGCATAATGATAAGCTCATATCGTATATTGTTTTTAATATTCAAGATATTGTTCAATTTTAAATAATATCTAGCTTTATAACAGATGAATTTAGATTCTCGACTTCAAATGCGAAACAAAGCTTAATAAAACGTTTTTGAAAGATTTGCTTATTTTATTATCTCGTGTATATAATGCGGTAAAATTCAGGGAAAGGTTAATTCTTGCTTTAAGATTGATTTATGATCTTGTTTACACAAAGAAGGCAGTATACTTGGAAATTGCTATGAACAGATTAGATTTACGGTTTGCTTTTTTTAATCGAATTTTGCTTTTCGGTACTATAAAGACAGACATTCCAGTTGTGCATACTCTTACAATTTTCCCACCAGTAACTACATTTGTATCGGAGATGATCCCTCTTTATACCATAAATGATATAGTTTCTACTCACTCTTCACTATGGCTGCTTTCTCAAATGGCAATGTCAACGAAAGTTCAAAAACAATAACAAAACAGAACAATCGCACTTTACCAAATCTATTTATCAATACCAATCGTTTGTCAGGCTTTAAGCTAGAACAATTTTCCTCAAGGTCGTTTTTCTTTTCTACTGCACGGAAAAGATACTCTACTGTGTGTATTCACTTACATTTTCAATTTCATTAAAGTAAGCATTGATATTTCACCACTTTACTGCTAGCCAAAAAACGTTTACAGTTGGAATACTTCCCCTTATTACCTTGAACACCACGTAATGAAGCCATTGCTACAATAGTAGCCCTTGATTGTTGTTGGCATCCTTCAGTCGCATCGCCCATGTGTTAGCGCTTCGAGAGAGAGAGAAGGAGAGAATCGCCATTTGTGGCTGTGAATGTCAATCCATGATCTGCATTTCCAACTGCAGTCCTGGCGTATGTATTCTGGCGATGTGTGGGGAAAAGTAGATATATGATCTTGGCTGACCTTTTTCTATTCCTTTCCTAGCTGTATAGATGACGCCTTTGAAGTATATGAAATAACTATAAGTAGTAAAGGAGGGTCGTTTGGGCGCGTCTGCATCTATAGGCTACCATCCTGTGACATGGTAGTAGGACAGTATGGACAAAATTGTGTAAAACGTTACCTTCAATGTAGAGTATACTCGCCTACGTACCCTTATTTACTACTACCATGTACCAATCTCTACCCTAGTGAATTGGTTCCTTCTTCGCTTCCGTATTTGAGGAACGAACGATAACTCTGCAAAGGAAATTTACTATGTAAAAATATCGTACCCTGTTGTTTTCATAACGGGGCTGTCATAATGGTATATATGATGTATGAAATATTATGATGTAAAACCTGCGACTTCATTTCCTCAGATGTCTCAGGAGAGATTCGATCCGTCTTAGATGAAGTTTAGTACAAATTGGCAATTTACGCAGGCCGCTATGTCTCGCCTGTGGAATGCCCTGTGGTAAAGCTGTATGTGTTTGTCGTATGACATAACTGATAGACGGGGCGGATAGGGCTATTGTTCTTGAGTCAATTCATTTCAGTGTTTAGGGACTATACTCTTTTACATGGCGTCAAGAGAACATCGGTTATTTGGCGATGTAATACATAACTATATACTTGTAGATGGTACTTATATGTTAAGTTAATATAGTTTAAGTTACTTGCACACGTTCACCCAAACACATGTACGAAAGTATCGTACATATGTTAGTGCTATGGGAATGCCGCAATAATCGAAACTGTTGAAAGAGCTAACCGGAATTCGAAAGATCCTCTTTCAAGATGACACCCTTCGTGTTTCGGCCCGATATTTATTCCTATTGACAGAAAGCTGCACTGTTCTTAACTGTTGGATCAGCTTGTAGGAAGTAAAAATAACTCGTGGTTCGGCGAACCTTGTTGTGGGTCACCCCTGATCTCTATGCAGAAATGTCACTATGCAAAAAATGTTGAAACGGCTAACTGGAAGTAGAAACACTCCCATGAAAACGCCATGACTATTTTACCAGAAGTAGAACCTCCCCCAGTTTCGGTGACCCCGTCGTCTATCGCCCCGATTTTTTTGCCATCCTAACAGAAAAGCCAGTTGTGTTTGATAGATCACCGGAAGTAGAATCCCCCTCAGTTTTGGTGATCCTCGAAGTGTATCATCCCGAACCCTATGTCATCATGACAGGAAAGCCACCGTGGTCCAAATTCTTAAGATAGATAACCGGAAGTAGAAACACCACTGGTTCATGTGATTCTACTACCCTAATGATCTCTATGTAACTGTCAAAAGAAAACCTGCAGATGACCCATACTTGCTGAATTTATATACCGGAAGTAGAAGTACCTTAGGTTCCGGTGACCTTAGTAGCGTATCACCAACGATCTCTATGTCAGCGTAACAGGAAAGCCGCAGTGATCTGTAGTGAAGAACCAGCCATCCCATCTCGTTATCGGGTTTTCGCTGTCAGTCTGTAAACCGCTAACCGGCACCAATCCGTGTTTGAATGTAGACACGCGTATACCTAGGCTTTTTATTATCGGACTATATAGTTTGTAAACTTTGGGTAAGTTACAGAAAAAATGTTCATAGATAATTACAGTCAACCTTCATGAACCATAGGGTTTTCTATTGGAATATAGTTTGTAAACTTTGGGTAAATTACCAGACACAACTTTTCATAAATGATTACATTCAACCTATGATAGTGAACCTCTTTTGGTTTTTCTTTTCTATCGGACTATGTAGTTTGTTAACCTTGGGTAAGTTACTAGACAAATCTTTTCATAGATAATTATAATCAACTTATCATAGGATTTTTTCTATCGAACTACTGTATATAGTTTGTAAACTTTCGGTAAGTTACTCGACAAAACTTTTCATAGATGATTATAGTCCGCCTATCAAAGGGATCATCTGAAATTAATTGAATCGGGTGTTTAGATAAGGTTGGCGAGTTTATTTATAAAATCCTTTTTGTCGTTTTTGAATTTGTTTATTGTAAGGAATCTAAAGAGCCGTCCTTTCTATCGCATTGATGCAAAATGTGATTAATTCGCATTCCTTGGTTGTCATTAGATACAGTAGCATTTTTAATATTCAACATGGATTTTCCAACAATATGCTTATCGCTATCAGGGTTTTTTTTTTCTAAAACTCGAAGAATGGATTTTAAAGAAATCTTTACATTAAGATTTGCACATGTAAGAGAAAAGCTTATCTCTTTTTTAATGTATATTTCTATAGTTCGAAGATATTTTAAATGATTCAATTTTTAAAGATTACAAAGAAATAGACATTTCGCTTCCAAAACATTTCGATCGTTCGAAAAACGATTTGAAATTATGCTTTATTTTTAGATAGCTCTTGAAGTAGAAAGAAAGAGAAAAGAAACTAATGAGCTATATTCATTTTGAAAAAAAGAAATATTGAGCAAATTAGCAAAGAGTGAGCCCTTTCGATTCCTACGCCATTAATGCCGAGCTTTCATATATCTGACGGTTGTATGACAAACGCAAAATATGTACGGTTTCCTGTTTAATGTTTGATGAAGCCATTTTGATCTGGCTTATGGGTCTACTTGTAGCGAGCAACTTTTTTCGTCTAGAAAAGAAGCCATTTGCTTTGATAAGTGATTGACTTCAAGAATCAGGCGTATACCTTTATTTACAATTTATAAAAAACGCATTTTCAACAAGATATCTGAGGCTTATATAGCTTTGAAAAGCTGTATGCAATGTAGAAATTACGGTTGTTATGGTTGAAAGCGAGTGGTGGCCTGTTTTAGTTCACTTTTATTGTAGCTTTTTTGTATAGGGGGAATTAGTTTGTTTACGTGCAATCTCGTTCTCATTGAAACTAATGGGATATTTATCAAATACAGACGTGTTATGCTTCTAAACACACGCGATAGAATAAGCGATAGAACATGAAATTAGAATGATACTTATATACACTTATCCTTGATAACCTCATACATACATGAGTTTTAGTTGAAGGGTCCAAATTCAATTATTGTCGCCTCTAGCATTTGAAATTGGTCAAATTCAAAATCCATTTTGGAGGTATGCTTCAACCATTATCATCCGTTTAAGGTAGTATACCCATAATCCGCCAATATGAAGCTCAGTCTTTCGTCGGGTTACTTTGATCGTGCTCGGTATACGTCGGTCGGGGCGGAACTTTACGGTGTAATACGAATAGTTACTTCTCAGACCGATGTATACCGAGAATGACCGAAGTAAGCCGACGAAAGAATGAGTTTCAAAATGGCGGAATATGAGTATTCTACGTTAAACCGATCCGAGGTGATGTCCTGGTGATATTTGTAAATATTCCGATAAAGAAATAGAAAGCAATTGAAAGAAACTTTCTTCATACGAGCAAGGTTTTCTTCCGGTTCTTTTATTTCGAAGGGTCATTGTCAATAACAAGGGGTCCAGTGGAAATGTATGGCATGTGGGTGATTAGTTTTGATGTCGTATGCTAGGGATTGTCCCGAACAGGAAATTAGTTAATCCTGGCGAAGACATGTTGGTAATGGAGTGAAAAGTTCATCACATATAAGCGAAATCTTGATTTGCAAATATGTATATATGTTTCGATCAACGACGTATGTTTACAGGATTAGTTCTGTCCGCTTTGATACTTGTTTTGGATATTGTTACTTCCTGAGATGGTTTGAAACAGCAATGTCTTGTTTCCAAGTATGAAACCGTTAAAGAATAGAAATTATACCCATCTAAGCAATGACCATGTTTTAAGTTTTATTTTATCTTTATCATATCACAGATGAATTCCAGAATCATGTTAAACAAAGAAAATAATCCATTATTACGAATGCAACTCTTCACTTAAAACCTTATTTTCTAATTGTTTACTTTTTTCGATGATACACGAAAGATTTGATAGAATCGGTTAGTTTTATTCCGCTGTTTCTTTCTACACATCACGACAACATTTTTTCCATTTAAATTTCGATACCAGGCTAATGGTCGATGGAGAAAAAACCCTTAACCCTTTCCCAAACAACACATTTTGGACTGTCTCAAATTGAAAGAGTTTGCAGACGACATTTCAAAATGTGATGAAATTGAAAAATGTTCTTCAGATAGAGCAGGAAACCTTGTGGGAAAAGGAAAAAATTGCTCGTCACGAGCAATTTCTCCTTTCTCACAATGTTTTCTAAAGTCGTCTGCAACTGAAGTCAAATGTCGTTATTGTTTGGGAAAGAGTTAACTAACATCCCATAAGGGCCGCTAAAGACGGGTGAAAACAATGGGATTCTTTTTGTTATGCCCAAGACTACCTATAATAGAACTCTAGCAGTATAAAGTTTAGGGTAGCCTTTTATCAAACACTTTATGTCAGTAGCTTGCGAGCGTTTATAACAACATTCCGTCTTATTTCAATACTGAGATACGTATTGTTGCAAAGTATCAAATCATTTTAATTTTCTCTTCGAGACACTTTCAATGAGGTGTCACATTGCGATAGTGCACTTTTGTTCAGGATGACTTTTATATAACTCGATCTCTAGCTAGGCAAATGTTTTTGTAAGTCATTTGATATAACGATTCTCATTCCCGTAACTAGAATATCTACCCCCAGAAAAAAGGAAATTTATTTTGCAAGGCTAATATGTTCACGAAGATGATCATCAGTCTCGATTAGTCGCACCGTGAATTCCCCGTCGGTGGCTAACGGGATAGGTAACCTTAATTGTGGAATCACGACGCTAAATGAAGGGGAAAACCGGCTTTGTCTGAAAAAAACACTTGACTCATTTGAAAAGCGATCGGCTCATCTACGCATCACGCTAGACAGTATCATCTTAACCCAAACAATATCGACATTAAACCACTGTGTTGCAGACGACTGTTGGAAACAACGTGGGAAAAGGAGAAATTGCTCGTTACGAGCAAGTTTTCTTTTTCCCACAATGTTTTCTGCCCTATCAGTTTATTTTCCAATTTCATCACACTTTGAAATGTCGTCTTTAAACTCTTTCAATTTGGGACAGTCCAAAACTGGGCGGTTAGTAAAGGGTTAAGGAGAGAATTGGGACAAAACTTGGCACTGAACCGTTTAATATCAAATATAGTTACATATGAGTTATGTTAATTGCATGCGTACAGGCTGATCTGGGACAACTTTGTCCGTGTTCGTAGCATATAAGTTGCCATATTGAGAGGTACAGAACACTTTAATGCTTTGATTTAATACTATGAAACGATTAGATAAATGTTATTCACAAACTTTTTTTTTAGAGTATTATTCTTAATATGTGTAACCCTGTTTATTAGGACGATAGCCGAAGTAGGGTGGTGAAATTTGATTTCAATTTGCATGTCCTTTAATACTTCCGGGTAAGCAAGGCACCATGGACGAGTTTGCCACCCCTGCTTTATACCTGAAATAAAATGTCGTTGTCCATGTCTATAACCAAGACTTCTTTAAAATGAAGGTAATAGAAAAAATATTTTCCAGGTTTTCTTCAATGGCAGTTATTGTAGGAAATATTCTGCACGTTTGGAACGTGTCCAATCAGTACGCGTAAATTGTAATCTGATTCGATAATTTAAATCTATTTCTGGCTCACATATCACGTCTTGGCACCTGAATCGATGTGTTGTAGGACCACAAAATGACCCCTCTCTCATAGGTAGATGCTTATCTTCGACGTACAAAGTTCCGGCCGTAATCACTATGAATGGGATAGACAGTTGCTAGTTGTTTATTCAACCATCACATATTGGCTGGGTTACCATTATGATTCTTTATCAATTAACCGAAATACAGTGAACCCTCGTTTATCCGGACCCCGATTATCCGGATGTCTCGCAATCCGAACGAAATTGTAAGGGAACGGAATTATTGGACCAGTTTGTTGCAGACGACTTTTGAAAACATTGTGGGTAAAGGAGAAATTGCTCGTGACGAGCAATTTCTCCTTTTCCCACAATGTTTTCTGCCATATCAGAAGATTATCTTTGAAGTTCATCACGTTTTGATATGTCTTCTGCAAACTCTTTCAATTTGGGACGGTCGACAATTTGGCGTTTGCTAAAGGGTTATAAGTATATACCGCTCATACAGACCGTTTATGTCTTAATGTGAATAAGAACATGCTCTGCTTCATTAGTCCGGATTATTCGGTAAACCGGACATTTTGTTGAGAACGGACATGTTCGGATAAACGAGGGTTCACTGTATAGGTTTGTTGGCTGATGGAAACGAATACGAATGCTATTAATATAGAGTAAACGATACCATGTTCTTAATCAAATTTTCAAAGAGTGAAATATTACATGTTCTTAGTGATATTTGGTAGTAGCCATCTTTTGAAAGGAGATATTGCTCTCTCTTTGAGCAATACATCATTTATTTTTCAACGTGATTTTTGCTCTCATTTTTACCATCCGTATTATCTATGGAGTAATGGTTTGAACCATTTTTCCTGTCGAAATGGCTTCAATAGGGGCTATGCCACAGTATAGAATTATTTTTAAAAGTGACGTTTACTCAAATCCAAAGATCAGCGCTTGAGGTTTGTGCGAATTTCATTCATTTGTTAAAGTGTGGAGGATATAGTTGTCCAGGGGTATGGTGCCTGCTACGGGAAACGGTGGTCCTTGGTTCGATTCCCTTGAGTTGATGGTCCGCGTTTTAAGGGTTCATTAATCCGTGCTGGTTACAAGCATGTATCCAGGGAGCGGTCTAAGGAGTGATTAACTAGAAAACTCTAATTACAAGTATGAGAACCTTTTTTAAAATCAACGTTAGAAAAGATAGGCTGAAACAACTTCCAAGGAGCTTAACTATCGCACTATTAGAGATGGGACTCTTACGTCAACTTTATGTTCGATTATGCCGTAATTCTGTCAATTTACGGAGAGATGAAACCGATTTAAGGAAATTTTCCCGACGTGCTACAATACAACTGCACTGACTCTATTCAGTACGATTTCAATAAACTTTTTGTTGTATTGGTGCATTCCGAAAACTTCCTTTCGGACAAAAGCGGTCGCAAAAAGGCCAATGCAACAATTCATGTATTTTTATTTTGCATCGATTGCTAGATAAGCGGCAACACACTGTGTCCGTAAATAACATGCAATACGTGACACGTATTTCTTGTGATTAAAACATTTTCTATATGATGTTTAATGCAATGTCAACAACTTCAAATATATAATATCTTTGCTTAGAATGACCAACCACAAAACGAGGGTTGAATTGTAAGAATTGAAAGAATTAAAAATCGCTTGCGAAAAACGGGAATGACCCCTCTTTCTAAACTTCTCATGACGTATATCGAAAAGCTATGAGACACTATCTCTTTTAAATCATCGCCATTAATTCCGTTGACGTTTCAAATTCCCTTATTGTTGTCACCTTTCTGTTTAAATAAGCACTTTATACAGACTGGGCGGACATGTTTCCGCTTTAACGAGGCTAATATCAATGTTGTTAGTCGATTAGTCGATTACCCCTTACTGTACTTTATGACTGGCCGAAATACAAAGCAACAATAGACGAGAAAAGTATGGAATTGGCATATACTTTATAATACTGGATAGAAAACATTTGTGCGAAAAGAATAAATTGATCAACAAGAGCAATTTATATTTCTGTCACAGAGGATTTTAAAGCTTTATTCGGTAGTTCTAAGCGACAACAAAGGCTATTGTTGCATAAGGGGTAAACGGAAAAGAACTGTATCATCTGACCAGGGGCCCGTTTTACTAAACAGTTTACGCTTAAGATTTGCGTAAGTCTAAAACAACAAGTTCTTTTATTTCAATATTTGGCAAAGCAATATTGCAAAGTAACACATAATTGGAATCGTCTCTCCGAGACGCTTCCAATGACGTGTCACATTGCAATATTGTACTTTCATTGAAGATATTATCCATGTTAATCAATTATGACTTACGCAAACATTTTCCGTAAGTTGTTTAGTAAAACAGGCCCCAGGTGTGGCGATATCTGATTTTGATTTACTTGCCCGTGAATACCAAAGCTGTTTCTACACTTGTCCTTGAAGTGATTATAACATAAACTTCACTAAATATTCACTTATCCTCACAGTTTTTTGGACAAGCTTGGCATTATGGACAACTTATTTGCCACCCTTGAGCTGAGTCCCAAGTAGTTAAGGCCGTTTTATCATTCAGCGCCGATTTCCCCATTTCTTTCTGGACAAGAAGTTCAGTCGTTATGCAGTCCTCCTCCCATTAATCATCGTTAGTGGTAGATTTTTGACTTGGGTTCGCGACGAACATCAGACAATTTCTTTGTAATTTAGTATTTTTTCTCGAATAAATATTTCCCTCCAGTCCAGACGACCTATCACCCATCACTTATATTGACGAACGAGCTGCTGTAATGTGCTTGTTATGGTGTTTTATTCACGTTTTGGAGCGTTTATCCATGCTTCTGGAAGAATATTGTTAGTACTGCTTTTTATTCTCACAAGTGCTTTGAGAATATCATTACAATTATTTTACCTTGTGGCTGAGCAATACGATTGAAAAGCAAGTTCTGAAGAAAAAACAAGTTGAAAATGGGAATCATTTGGATTTGACATGGTTTTCGGATAATGCGTATTTGGATAACCGAGACTATATGTGAATCCACGGAACATAATTGCATGTGCCATCTATGTTTGTGCTTGTGTCCTTGCAAACGCAATTTCAACAATGAATGATATAAGCTTGAATCATTTCAAAACCTCATCGCTGTTTGCTCACAGATGTGAGCAAATTTTGAAGATAGAAATTTATTCTATTTTTACAAGCATTTGAGTGCTTCGAGAATACCGTTACAAGTATTTAATCTTGTGTTTAATGAATGAACGATGTATTTGAAAAGCAGCCTCTTTTAGTAACGAACACATTTTAGAAAACGTTTAATAAATGGGACAAACAAACACACCGAAGAATTACTATCGGAGCCATTAAATTAGTTTGGATAGAACAGGATGTTCGTATAACACGTATTTGGATAACCGGAACTATATGTGAATCTACCCAACATACATAACTACAATCGCCTTCTGCTACAGACTGTCAAACCACCAGAAGCGTTTTGTAAGGGATAACATTGAGGCATGCATCTTACACCGTACACATGCCATTCAAATTTGATCCCCGTTCTTAAAGAATCCCTTTAATAGGCGTCTCCTTTCCTTTGTGTACGACAACGAATTCACTGTCAAAGGGGCTTACATATGAAGAAAAGGGGGATCATTCCAACAAATAATTTGGTCCTGCAAAGCCAAAACGTCGTTTATCCTATACACACATGTTGTATCAAGCTATATTAAGACATAGCCGTTTTTCGTATAAGTGGTGCATATACGGTGTGCTTGCGTCTGAGTAACCCTCGAGTCCTTGCTTATTAAAGGTGCTTGTTCACTGATGATAGGAACTATTGAAATTAGAAAAGTAATTCTTTAAAACTACACAATAGATAAACTGTTATATGATACGCAATGAAGAATAGTCATTCTTTTAAAGCGTGAATACAGTGATACAGTGAATTTACATTTATAATCCAAGAGCGTGACATCGCGTTTGTGATCTACCGCATATAAATTGTACGTACACCTGTACCTAGATAAAAGAAATTAAACGCTCCCTGCATTAATTATGCTTTTATTAACCAATTTTAAATGTATAACATCAACAAAACGAAAACTATTGATTCAACGACAATTTTTTTTACTTTCAAACTTTGCCTTCTGTGAACCAGCACTTTTAAGGTTGTATCTGCAAACTTTTGAAAAAAGTCGTCTAGACGTATTGATGGGCGACTTGATATAGTGTATATTTTGTTTGTAATACATGTTATTATATTAAAAAGGGGGGATTGGTCGATGTTTAGGAGCTACTTTATAGTAGTAATATCAGACAATCCTGTCCACCCTTCATTTGATTTTTACTGAACAATGTTTAACCCATTACTAAACAATATCGACAGTTGGCCAGTTTGTTGCAGAAAACTCTGGAAAACATTTTGGTAAAGGACGAAGTTGCTCGTGACAAGCAATTTCTCCTTTTTCCACAATGTTTTCTACCCTACCATAGGATTATTTTCGAATCCAACCACATTTTGAAATATCATCTTCAAACCCTTTCAATTTGGGGTCGAAAATTTAGCGTTTGGTAAAGGGTTAAACGTTTTTTCTCTATGGGTAAACCCATTTCGTTCGAACTCCATTTTATACGAGTTTTACTTATTTTTTAGCTCTTGGGAATTAGTGTTAACAATGTTTTCGTGTATGGCGGCTTGAGCATAGTTTTAAGCTTTTTTGGAATTAACGATAAAAATGTGTTTCGTGTAAGACAAATGAAACATAGCTCTCGGCTCTCGTGAATGAGTATAAACGTAAGATGATTTAAACAAAGCTTTCGGCGCTTTGGAATGAGTGAAAATATGTGCAAGTAAAAGCTTCTCAAATACAAATCTCAGCATAGTGAATGAGTATAAACTATGAATTCGCGTAAGATAGCTTAAACAAAGTTTTCAGCTCTTTGGAATGAGTGTAAAATACTTATCCAATGTTTCCTTTATTCCGGAAGCAAACAATTCCTTAAGATGTTTAACGTTACTGTCTGGAATATGACTTTATTTACCGCGGTAACCATAAAGACGTTCCCCCGTCAATACTACTGTTTTTTATATGTAACTTTATCTGTCTCGGAGTGCATTATACGCATCATATTGTCTGCGACTGTCTCAATTAAAGGGATGTGTGTGTTATTTCCTTGTTTGTGTGGTTATGTCTTTGTAAACGTGATGTCTATTTGGGTGATATAAACATGTATTCCCCTCTGTATTAAAACAGTAATATTTAGGAAAACCTATTGGTGTGTTTTCGCGTTATCAGTGTAAATAGACTATTCCTATAACTACTTCGGAGATGTTTGAGATGTTTCTTTGCTGCAGACATTTAATGAATTAATTACGAAAAAGGTAAAAAAGACAAGATGCAATAACAAGCTTATGACTCATGCTTAAAAATTAGAACCCGAGTTTCGAGACACCGGCTTTGAATTTTTTCCCAGAAGTTTTCCAAAGTCAGTGCGACACTATAACTGCTGATGAACTGTGTTATTTTTAGAAAAAGGCCAATAAATGACAGAGAAACAAGTACATGTCCGACTAGGAAATATATACACTAGTCCCCGGGCTATGGCTAATTTGATGTTGAAAATGCAAAATATCAAACTGTAATCCAACTATTTCATAATGATTCAAAGTAATTAAATTATCACAGTGGATATATTCTATTGCAAAATGTTTGAATGATATATGATCACATGGTTACCTTTTATTTCAAAATGTTTAGATTTGTACTGACTTGATGATAAACTGTATATAGTTTAATTCAATAAAGAATCTTGAATCTTGAATCCAACCAACGAAGATTACGTCCAACTTGTTGCCCCTGGAAGTGACTTCCCCTTCTTTACTGAAAAAAAAGACTTAGAAAGATGCAACAACAGCAGAGTTATTCATATTGGGCTCTCGGGTTTCATTAGACACAAATATAGAAACATTACATGACAGCGCTTCACTTGAAATATATTTACTATATATGCTCTTTTTTTATTTAAGAGATACAGTTTTTTAAGATTGACAGTGACAACTTGACATGTGGAATATCAACCTTGTCACAACCGATGTTCAAAAGGAATTTTAATTATCATAAATTGGAAGCAATGATTTATTACCAGAGTACATCACATAACTTTGTCATTTCGACGCCAAAACTTTGGAATGAAATATTAAAACAAATTAAGCGCGAGTGCTTGTTTATTTTATGTTGTCGATTGATTGTATATAGTTTGATTGATATCATTTAATGTCGAGTACAAAGTACATTTCACACAATAAATAGATCACTAAACCAACAAACAAACTTGCTAGTGGCACGAAGCGAGATTGATGTGATTTACCAAACTTATGGATATATTTACTATATTACTAAGAGCAAAGACCTGTATATAAAAAAGGTTTTTAACCCTTTACCAAACAATGACGACATTTCACCAGTTTGTTGCAGACAACTTTTGAAAACTTTGTGGGAAAAGGAGAAATTGCTCTTAATGACAATTTCTCCTTTTCCCACAATGTCGTCTGCCCTTTCAGAAGATAGGTTTTCAATTTCATCACATTTTGAAATGTCGTCTGCAAACTCTTTCAATTTTGGAAAGTCGAAAATTTGCCGTTTGATAAAAAGGTTAACTCTGCAATTAACCAATTAGATTGGCATTCATTAATTGGTGTTCAATACTAAATTGTTTACAACAATTCACTGACGATGTTATAAAGTGGGGCGCTAATGTATCCACAGAACTCACAAATCGCACGGTAGAGACGCACAGGCCAGATAATGAATAGTAAAGCGGACCATGTTTCTACGCGTTAGAAAAATCGTATTCTCGATGGTATTTTTTCGCCTTCACGCACTTTCCCCATTTTATATATCACCGCCATTTGGTCTCTTTCATAGAACCGTGTACCTTGATTCTAGCACTATCAATGAATCATCATGCTTGCTTTGGACAAACTACTAACAAGGACTATTACAGAATGTTTCAATTGTCTCGGGGTTTTTTTGCTTGTTTATTTATAAAACAGCTTCGTTTCTGTTTAATCACAGCCGATGTTTGATGAACATAATCTCGTTGATTCAATATTAACACTTGATTTTTTTCCTCAACCGGCCACGTCCGCATGAAAAATAGCACTGATGAATAACTCGATTGTGGTTATTTTTAATCAGGGAAAACGAGCTTTCTGTCACATCCGGTGAACATTGCGTGAAACAAAGTTCAAAATGTAATCAATTTGAAATGATTTGTTTGCAGAGCCTTCACAATTCAACCCCAAGAGTCTTTGTGACATTTTAAAAAACTGATATTTCGGTGAAGGTTCTTCCCGCCACTTGACAAAGCTAGAAATCGAATTCGAAGACCGACTGTTTTTGACATACGCGCCCGTCGAGTGCGATTTCTTATCCGCCGAGTGTGTGACGTAACTCCGTTATAAAGCATGGGTTATACGTACGAACAAACACAGCGTCCAAGATAGGGTGAGTTTTAAACTGTACATATGTTCGGACACCCATGATATTCTCGCTTCCAAACATCCGGGCATTTCACCCGTTTTCCCGAGTTGCATAACAACGGGGGTACCATATGGTCAACCCATGCGGGGTACTCATTGTGGCTATCCTTTGCAAAAATAGGTGAAAAAAGCAAAGATACCATGGACATAAGATCGTAAACATTTGTCACGTGATTCCCCCGCCTTGACACGGGTATCCTTGTAGTTTATGGCCAAGTGCCCTTTATTTAACAGAAATTTATCGATCTTATGTCACGAACATAAATGAATATTATCAATAATATAGGCAAATTCATATATAACGCCAACTTATTAAAGAAATAATTGTGAATCTTTTAATCTTACATGAATTTGAATTGCCCTTCTGTAAAACACGAACTGTCTTTTTGTTCAGTGGTACTGTTTAGCTATAAACGATTTATATTTGCTGAATCCTATAAAGATATGGTATTGTATTGCACTTAAGGCCATTTATTCCTGTTCATTAAAAGGAGTCGTTTGTCAAATGGAAAAGACAACAAGATTAATTATGATAGCGGACACTCCTATGTCCTAGGAGCTTCCAGTAAGGAATGGCCATTAACCACATTGCCCTCATGCGCGAGTCGATGACTGGTTCAATGTTAAAACAACATCAACCGACGACACTGGTAAAGTAGGAGTTTTAACTTACATGTTCATGTAAACTTGATGCCGAGTAGAAAAAATTGGCTAAAAAGAAACATTGTCAATTGTGAGAAAAATCTTGTTTTGTTACGAAGGTGTTGTTAAAATCCTGTGAAGTAGGGGTGTGACCGTGTCGAAAAGAGAAAGGGTTAAAATATTTGGGACTGGTCACCATTAACCCTTAGAATGCTGGGTAATCTTCTAAATATAGATTTTTTGTGTTGTCTGCTTTCCAAAACCTAAAATATATGCTTAATTTTGATGAGGAAATAAACAAAGAGTAGTAAACAGGTTAGATCCAACCTGTTTGCATAAGCATGAAGTCGGTTCCATAACTATAAGAATTAGTCTATTAGCCTGAAACTAATGTGATCTTTCGTCCGAATCAATATACTATTACTTTAACGCACAATGCAGCAAGAAAGGACGTGTAGTAATTCCGGTCTTGTGTTTCGTAAAGAACATGTTATGAAAAGCAGAAACAATTTATATATATGTATGTATAAGGATTAATATTCTCAATATGAAACATGAATCAATGAAGTGTCACATCAAGTTTAATGACATTTTTAGCAACTTTGTTAGAATTTTTCAAAAGGGATTTTGCTATGATTATAAACTGTACACGTCTCAACGAAGTATCTGGATAACCCCTTGTACTGTTTTTAAACTGGAGATTTAAAATATGGTGTTCTTGCTGTTTCGTTCAAAGTTGGAACAGTAACAAAACAACAATTCGGGGAAGGGTTGAACAAGATAAGTTTTCCATTAGACTTGACTAAATCACAGATAGACAGAAGTAACACAGATATAGTCGTGATTTATCGAATACGTCGCCATAAAGACATAGCAGATTACAATCGGCCTTTTCCGTCTGTTTTCGGACTCCAGTAAAGGACATAATATCTATTCTAGAGGATTAATCGCCTTTTGTGTCCGTCGCTTGTTTATTTTTCGGCTTCATTTGGTCCCTGACCGCTTTAAAGCTGCTTGTTTACAGATATGAGGATCGTTGGAATTTGAAGCTTTTTTTTTTTTAAATGTATAACAGCTGAACTGTTATGTGATATGTCCTGATGACTATCAGTTGGAAGCAACATTAGTTTTGATATGTATCTATACCTATGAGCATTACAACGGTTTTCAGATCTACTAAAGAAAATACTGTACAAACTCAACAGTATATGAGTTTCCAATGCATGTACGAGCAACTGTAATAGTATTTCCGTTAAATATGTTAGACGACGTCCAAAGCTTGATTGACTCATTAAGACTCTGGAAAGCTTGTTAGGACCATCGGTTAAAATATGTGTCGATCTGAAATAGAACAAAGTATGACATTATACGTGATTTAAGGATGCTTAAAGGCGGGTAGAGCTAGAGAGTGCTCCTTTACTTGCTGTGTTCTTTTCAATGGCTATTTTCACTTCCACATTTAACCTTGTTCACAACCTAGTAGCAGCCTAGCAGGTTTTTTTTTAATGTATTTAGATTTCAACTAATATATCCCAAATGCTTTCAGTATTCTTAAACCAATTTGACGTAAATGTTTCTTTCATGAATTCCATTTGTATAATCTCGATGACCTTTCCAATCCTATGGAGTACCAACGAACCTAGTTAGAACACTTCATATCTTTAATGCCATTCTAAAGGGTCATGTCTCATTCATTTACTTTAGGTAAGAGCAAGAGCAAGCAATTAGATATACGATAGCCGTTGTGCAAGGTTTTTTCGAAAGCACGATTACAGGGATGACATTACTGTCTTGCTCATGTCAATGCATGCATAGGTTGCATTGCGTGTACATGTATTTCGCTAATGCAGATATCAGCGAGCGTTTAACCCATTCTGAATGAAATGGAATAAAAGGTTCAAAACCAAATAAACATTTGTTTGCCATGCAATACCCTTGTTTTGAATACATAGTTGCTGGTGGATTTATACCATTGACAAATGTGGGCTCATATTGAAAAAATTGACAAAGTCTTTTGGGTCATGAACTATATTGATATCGAATCGTCGGATTAACCTATTACCAAACAATAGCGACATTCGCCCACTTTGTTGCAGATAACTCTGGAAAACATTGTAGGAAAATGAGAAATTGCTCTTAATGAGCAGTTTCTCCTTTTCCCACAATGTTTTCTGCTCTATAAAAAGATTATTTTTCGATTTCATCACATTATGAAATATCGTCTTTTCAAACTCTTTCAATTTGGGACAGTAGAAAATTTGGTGTTTAGAAATGGGTAAATGGTTGCCTCCCCATCAAGAAACACTCGTTGTTGAGTGAGGAAACGGTCGAAAAAAGAAAAAAAAAGAAAAGAAAAAAACGAGTTCCCGTCTTCATGATTTTAAATCCCGTCACCGGTTGATTAATTTTAATAAGAAAAAAAATCTTCAAGATGAAAACCGAATGCAGATAGTTTTAACTTATCCGGTCAAGTCCTCATGGGGAGTTTCGGAATTAATTCCCTATTGGCAGTGAAGGCGTTTAGAGATTCTATTTCACATAGGCAGTCATGCTTTTAGGGGATGGTTATAATCCAGGCATTGCATATAAATTATAAATCAAATAACTTTTTGACGATTTAAGACTGAATAAAAAACAATCAACCAAAACATCCTTGATTGTTGAACCACAGGCTTCCAAACTAAACCGCCCATTTATATTCAAAGATATGAAAATGGATGCCTTTTTACCCTTATTCATTCTTATAACAGAACATTACTCTGTAACGCTTTCAAACGAGGACAGAATTGGCGGGGAAATAACATAAATTTGGAAATTTCAAATCGATTCGTCGTTGAATCTGGCGCGCTATTTGAGGAATGGTTTCCTAAACAAGAATTCATGTTCCCTAAACCTGTCAACTTCCCCCAGCGTATTTAAGGATCATGCCGTTAAATGAATTAAAACACTTTGGGCAATTCCCAGATTGGCGAAGTTAATCCATCACGTTGCTCGACTCCTGGAAAGCGTTAGTTGACCCAATTTGGTAGTTTTGTAACTTGCTCATGTTCACACGTCTTTGAATGAAAACTCCCGTAATGACGTTTGAATATCCATTCTCATTCACCATTAGGTGAGGAATCCTTTGATAGAAATGCTTTTTTCATACTTCGTGCGTAGAACATTATTTGCTGTAAAATCCATCATCCTCTGCTGAAAGATATAGCTTATAAACCGCGAGACATGATCAAATGCAGTTTTGAGTGGTAAACAGTATGTCTTATTGTGTCTGCAAAACGTTGCCATGGATTCAGCCAGATTTAAAATGATTATTGAGATATGCCTTGAAAATCGAATTGGGGGCGAAGATGTCCACCAATTTCAACAATTCTTGACCATATCGCGCTAGCGTGTGCATTTATTTATACTTCATTTTCCCCCTGAATGTTGCTGACAAGTAGTAGGGACAAATAACTTGTGATCTGCGAGAGATCTAAATGAAATACTCCATAAACCTTAGAATGCTTGGTTATTTTCTAAGAGTATATTTGTGTGTCGTCTGCTTTTCAAAACCTTAGATATCTGCTTAATTTTGATTAGGAAAGTTACATAGAGTAGCAAACAGGTTAGATCACAGGCTAGCCGCCAACATACTTGGCGGTTGGTCTAGATCCAACCAGTTTGCAAGAGTATGAAATCGGTTCCAGCGCTGTAAGGGTTAAAACGGCATAAAACGGCATTTCAACCAACATATCATTTGGGGGGGGGGGACACTTTATAACACTGCACTGTGTGGAATCGTTGCCAGAGGCGAACAATGGGCATCGTTATTGTTGTTTCGTGAGACGTTTGGCCTACAGACCGAGTTTCTTTTTCTGGATGATAAATTGAATATAAAATGATTTTTTGTTGGCATACTTGTTATAATATCACGGCCTTGGTAGATTCGGAATTTCTCGAGAGAAAGTAACCAAACTGAAATGCGATGATACATTGTGCTATGCATTTGTTCAATTTATCGTGGAGTGGCCTCCATGACATGTTGGTTAGAGTACAGGGGAGTGTTTCACCAAACGACTGAGGGAAAGCTTAAGTTTTTATAAGTCAGAACTGCTTTAAATTCGCTTTAAATTCAAAGGTGTAAGAATTTTTCATACATGTATTGCTTATCTCAATATTGGAATAATTTAGAATGTTGTTCCGAACGTTTATAGCATTAGCAACAGAATAATGAGATTCTTCATCCATCGATGGTAAACTCGTCTTGAAAGAATTGCTTAAAATGTGTAAATATCAAGCGCCCATTAATATCAAGCGCCCATTTATTAGTAAATAATAATGGACGTATTGAAAACAAATTATTTTGAGTATAGGCGAATGAGGGGTTCACTTATAGATTGCAGTCGGATCCTTAAAAAAAAGACATGCACTCTTTTGAACTTTCATGTTAACGAACTGTCGTTCTCGTAGTATTCTATTACACTTGTCAGGAGACAGTCTCGCCAGATTTATGCCCATCCCAGACTTTATTCGTCACGTGATATTTACAAATCCGGATGGTGAGCCTTACATGGCAGTCCATTTCCTGTCTGTTTCATTCACCATTTCGTCGCGATAAACAGTTTGTAAATCAAGGCCTTGTATTACACTTTGATATGGGCCACGACAGATTTGTACACATTAATCTAAACCGACTTGAGAGCCTAGGCCTAGTATTGGTCGATTCATGCAAGCCGTCACATATCTGAACATTGTTGATACAGCTTTAAACACCAAATAAACAAACAAAATGATTTAGACCGGGTTACTGATATGTAGGCATTATTCATCATTGAAATTCGCACGAGATTGTGTTGTGTGTTTCTTTTGAAGTTTAATCAGTAACAATGCATAAACAAGGATATAATTAGTGAAGGATTTAAGTTCTGAAATGCCATGGGCGTAGATTCTTTACGACACATGACTAGAAATTGAAATTCCCAAACTCATGTATCATTCCAAAGTGTTCATATACCCACAATAGAATATCCTAAAACTCGTGGTTTTCCCATGACCACATACCAGCCCGCGCTTTGCGTGTTATACAAATTGTTTACTAACAATTAAGACGACACTGTCGCCAGGGAAACTCATACGTTTAAAAATCAGACGATCGCGTTCTATCAATTTGAGCTATTAGCTGCCTACTTTGAGGCGGCAGTAAAATAGAGTAATTGTTACATAGACTATATCCCTGGCTCCAACATTTATGGATTCATTCAATTTCCGTCGATTCTATTTTTAATGTTTCTGATTTTCATTTCGTAAATTGGTGCCTGAAGCTTGCTGTGTTTTAACCCCATATTGAAGTACTCATGCAAAGAGATGACATCAGATAATGAATAATGAAAACGGTATGCCTTTGCGATATAAAAGAGCAACATATTTGGAAGATAAATCCAAAATCGTATAAATGCGAGTTTACAAAGCCAGATTTTTTTAACTACTTATACTAAAATGACACACTTTGAATATTCCGTTCGTGACAAACATATATCTGTTTGGCAGTCAGACAAGGCTCTGCATTACTTGAATAAATGGCTTTTTTTATATTATCCTATTCGATTAATAACACGTGTCCCTGTCAGGTGATTTATCAAATTGACAGACTGTCCGAATTTCGGCACGAAATCGGTTAATTAAAATCTGGTTTTGGTATGTTGGTCAATTTTTTGCTTCTTACTTAGTCATTGTTTTAATAGATTCAAAAACGATTTAGAACACATCTGCTTATTTAGAGTCCTCTTTTTCGTGTGTAAAAGTCTCAAGCTTGCAAAATGGTATGGCATATGCAAGGTTGTATTTTCAATAAGAGTTTTTGATCACATGTGTGTCATGTACTAAGTGGTGAAGATCTTGCCTTGAAATGAAAACCTTAAAACTGTCCATGTTGTTTTGCTTTGAATACTTGAATTGTTTCGTGACAATAATCTATTTCAAAAGCATTTGATAAACAGTTACCAAGAATCCGCCAATCATTTACGTTAAATGCACATGTAAACTGTCATTCGTATAAATAGTATTTGACTTGAATTACAAAATGCGAAATGGGGAACGGATAACGACTTTAAACGAAATCACTTCTTTTTTTAAATCAGCATTTAGTCGTAGAACAAAAAAATCGTTTCTAAATACTACGAATGCTATCAGTATCAAAATCCGATTTCACTTTCAACGTGCAATTATTTTGATGACAAGAATTTCAGGTGCTTGCTCACAAATGAGAACATTTGAAAGTTAAAATGAAATGTCGTTGAAACTATACATTCTTTGTATTGTTGTTTGATATACAAGTATAAGTAACTAAAAGAATGAATAATTGAGGACGCGTTAATTCAGTTAATTCATCTAATTATGTACAGTTTATATGCGTTAGATTTTAAAAGCGATGGCAAGCTTATGGATTAAAATACATATTATTTCACTGAATATACACGTTTAGTATGTACCATATAATAGTACATCGTATGTGCAATTCAAAGGAAATTAGTTTCTAGCTTCAAAATTTCCTTGCATCTGTGAGCTTGCACCTTTAGACGCATAACGGGTTAGACTAGAATTATAATAATACCAGTAAACATGAACAGATCAGCTTGGACGGATAGCATATCTACCCCGACCAGCCTCCTTTACTACTGACAAACCATTGTTGAGTCTACAAAGAATACAATAACCACTAGGGCGTATTGATTTGAAACATGTTTCAATGATAAATAGCGGATGATCTTTTCACTTTTATGCATCCTCCTGTCACGTATTTGACATGGACTAATAGCTTTTGGATTGGAAGGGAGAAGTGCACAGTCTGCCAATTAATCCAGGCGATCGTTACAAGAATAGATACGTCTGTTAAAAACTGGAATGCTACTGGTCCCAACTGTTAAAAAGATTGTGCTGGAAAATGTGAAATAATAACAGGCACCAATTGTAATTGTTCTGGAGTGCATGGTTTTTGAAGTTTCGAACAAAAATTTCAAAACGCATATGCAACGAGCATTGTTTACGTCATCAAGACTTTAAAAAGTGATGTTAATGGTACAAATTATTGCTAGTTGTGCTTGAAAAGGATACATCATATCAAGCATATTTGATTTTGACTGAATGGTTTAAAATATTCCAACAACAATTATTTCAAAACGTAAATGCAGTTAACTTCTATAAAAACTGGAAAAATGATTATATTGGAACCAACTGTGACACTTTGTGTGCGATATCAGGCATTTTTCATTTTAGAGCGGATTGTTTAAAGTTTTCCAACGATAATAAGTATAACATAATATTTCTGCTTCAAACGCATTATACAGCGATTGGCTTTTTATGAAAGGGTAAGTGCCGGTCTAGCGCTGTAGCGATAGAATTATTCCTTTCTCGTTTCATAACGTTATAAAGGTTATTGTCTGGCAGTATCGTAACGGAAACTGTTTACGTGACGTTATAAAACTAACCCCTGTATTGCATAATAAACATTACATATTGTATGGCGAATAAACAGATATCCTTTTCCTATCAGTATTTAATACGGCGGTGTAAGTTGCATACAAAACAGGCGAGAGAGATGCTATGCTATAATATACATATTGGGTCAAAACGGCGAAATAATACGATTCGTGAAGCTGTATTAAATTGTCATTCACGTCAAGTGACGGTTGAATGTGCATGCCTTGTTGGCATTGATTGCGTGCATCATAATAATTTGATTTGAAGCGGTTTGAATTAAAGATCTAATAAAGAAAACAAAACACTGTTGCTAAAGAAGTAACTGCAATTAGCAAGAGAACTGACACTATTTGAGTTGAAGACACAACGAAAGCGCTATGACTAAGAATAAACTGTAATAAACGTAAAAAAATAATTCGTTTGTGATACTTTCAGTTGAAGATCTACAAAGAAATAATGAATAAAAACTGCGATTAACGGTATAAATGTAATTAATACAAACGGTTTTTAATCGATTTAAGTAAAATTAAATAAAAACAACACATTATTACTTTAGGAGTAAATGTGGATTTCATAGAATGAATTCATTTGACAGTATAACTGTAAATATACAAAAAATGCTATGTCTAAATGAGTAACCATAATAAACATAAATCACAGTTTTCTTTGACAATATCTTAGTAGAAAATCTACAAAACAACTATGACTTTCGGATTAATGGAAGTAACACATGCTGATATTGATCAGTACTTTGTAGGCAGACGTTATGGTTCTCAATACCACGACTTATTCACGTATTTATGTAGTTTCTAAGGTCGTAAGCATCTAAAGATAAATTGAATGACTTTGCTTTTTTTGCATATCGACGGTGGTAAATACATCACTGCTTTTAAACGGAAAGGTAAGTTCGCAATAGAACGCTTGAAGCAAATCTAAGGACAAAACGTATTTGCATGTATAGGAAATAGTTCGAGGTCGTTCTTGACTAAGCTCTGGTTTTGTATGTCTCTTGCGACATAAAATGTTTACACAAAGCAAGACATTGGTACAAGTGCACAGGTAATTCACGTCAGTGTACTAAAAATACGCAGTTGAACTGATTTTCCAAGATTTCCGACAAAAACCTTTCACGATAAGTGATGAAACAAATAATGATCGGCGTAGATATGAAACATTAAGTCCAAATTACGTTAAACGTTGCCTTTTACAATGAGCATTCCTTTTGTTTCTCTTGTGTGACGATACTTGTTTAAACATTGTACCATTAGCATTAAAAATCAAGTGCGTAGGTAATATACGTCACTATATCAAACGTTGGTTTTATGGGTTTACAAATGCTAATATGGTATTTAAAATAAAAATTTAAACGGATACGTGGGCCGAAATAGGTTTTTTTCAAAGGGCACATGTGATGTTCAGCACCAGGTTAGTATTAATGGCAAGAACGGATACGTAGACTAGTATAAATTTTAAAGTGCACAATTCAGCACCAGGTTCCACGGTGTAGTGAGAAAGAATCTGTCTAAGGTGTAGCAAAGTAAATGTGCATGAATGTGTAGCTTGGACGGGTTTACTTTGAGAAAGGTGTCTGTTTTATTCATACTTTATCATTATGTTTTCCAGTATGCAGTTGATTCAGCGCACACGTAACAGAACTATTAAGAAACCAGTAAAACAAGTGACGAATTTTAAACATTTTATCCTCGTTATATTGAGACTTAATGTAAAACTATGTAAATGTTGGGATTTTTTTGTTTCGTTTTATATAAAAAAAAAAATGTGTCATAAATGTTATATCATAAACGTGTCCTTTGCCTAGGCAGAATAAATTAAGAAAAAGAGGAATCATACAATATACAAAATATTTTTTTCATGAAACCTTTTTTAATGGTTCATGTGTTTGATTCAGGAACCTATTTCTCATTCGGAACCAATTTTGTCATTTCATCGATCCGAAAACGTCAAATAATTTTGCCAATTATCCCACGTTTCCGTGATTATCGTTTCTACTGTGTTAACAGTGTTCGGCTGAATTATCAAGATAGCAGAGTCATCAAATAACGTGAGTGCTGATTGCAGCGTAGCCTGTGGTCCTTGCCCGTGCGTATGTATACTCTGCACTAGTCTAGGGCGGGGTATACGCACGGACCAGGGTACCGTTTATCTAAACACTTTACTCTTAAGATTTGTGTAAGTCCGAAATAACAGTTCCTCTTATTTCAATATTGAGCTATGCATTATTGCAAAGTAGCACATCATTGGAATCGTCTCTCTGAGACGCTTCCAATGACACATTGTCACAATGCAATATTATACTTTCATAGACGATACTTTCCATGTTTATCAATTTTGACTTACGCAAATATGTTTAGTAAAACGGTACTCAGGACCACTGGCTGATTGCAACAATACTTCTACTTCTACGGTGATACGTTGTTCTTTTATAATTGACAATTATACAACGGTGAATTTACGAAACGGATTCACAAGACGAGTGATAGGAAAGTTAGAAGGGTAGAGGACAAGATAGTCAAGCAAATAGTAATAGAAAGGAAAAAAAGAAAAAAAATCCCAGGCTGATTTCGCATCATCAATAGTAACATTTCTATGCACATTGGTTCAGTGAAACTCTTATTGCGAAAGACTTCACTTACACACGTCTTCAGAGAGAAGTTTGACAAAATAAAGTAAATTAGACACCAGGAAAAATAAAGTAAAAGCTATATCACAGAGAATTTTATCAAATGTTGTTGTCAAAATATTATCTCATATGTTTTTCATGACATTTGTATCGTTTGTTCTGGCTTCCTTTATCGGTGTGTCACATGAAAGTCGATTATTTATCAAAACTTTTTTTCTATGCATCTGTACTTTTAGACAGATTTGTCAATGGACTTAATTAAATCTGTCTCGTGAACTGAAAGTCAATCTAAATCCGCACGATTTAAGTGCGCGCCATATAAAAACGGTTCTTTTTCTTTGCTTTGTTGTTGTTGTTGTTGTTGTTGTTGTTGCTGTGGACTTTTCAACGTTTCTGATTCACAATTAACAAGTGTCCAGCATATACCCTTATCCAAAGCGATTCTGTTAATGCACCGTGTGAATCCCATATTTCCACGTTCGACAAGCTTCACACGAATAGAAGATTAGAAGGATACATTTTGAAGCGGGTATTTTTCAATGGCCTTGTGTAAATCACATAGAGAGTGTTGGCTTCCACCTTCCGAATTCGGTAAATCATTGGCCTTTGGTTTAAAAGAAAACATTTATTTCGGAGGGCTCTGCACAATGCGTGCAGATTACCAATTTATACTTCACGCAAGAAAGGAATCGCGTCGTTCTTTTGTTTTTGTTTTCATACAGATAAATCACGCAAATATCTCGAAAATATGATAGAAAATATAACACCAAAGTGGACCTGCATAAAGTACTCGCCTTACAAAAAGTGATTTATTTATCATTTGTTATTATCTCAACCAATTCATGGAGTGTTCACGACCTTGGTACGTTCAAATACGAGTACTAATGGAAAGTTTTAACAAGTGGGAGGGTTTGATGTTCTGCGTATTGTATCAGTTAACAAATCGCTGCTTTTAGCCTTAAATGACGGACCCCTCTACCATTGACTCTGTATTTGCAGACTACGCCATGTTTACTTAGTAATTAGAGCTTTGTAGACTGACATATTACTGGTGACGTATCAGGCTTGTTGTGACTGAGATTAGCACAGTAAATGGTAAATATCGAAGTTTATACATAACCTATGTATGGGGTTTGGAATCCATTTTGCGAGAGTTTGTTTAAGACAATATTACTTTTTCAGCCACCAGTTATATCATATCTGTGTTCAATTATCTCGTTTAAGCTTCAACTGGTATTTTTGTTTTCGAATGTGACTTTTCCATTCTGGCCGAAATACTTTAAGGTCCCCTTTTTATAGTAAAACACCGATTTGATGAAGGTGAACTCATGCAGGGTACACAATGTGACATTCATTGGCAGACGTAGGTGAAAAATAAAAGAAATATACATGTTCTGTCATTGGTGCGGCCATCTTGTTCGGACATAAGATCGTAATCATTGGTCACATGATTCCCCACCTGATAGCTCCATGCGTGGGACTGTGCTAAGGAAGAGAGTCTAAGTAAAGTACTGTTGGAATGATGCAGACCGATTCAATTAAGTTCGATGAAGCCAGTATTTGCCTGAGGATAAGATTCGGATAATGTCACACATTAGCCAACAGAATGGTATTAACCGAATGGTTAATGTGTTGTTGTCGTAATTGCTAACACATTATTTAAAGCCATACTTGCGCTCATTTACTCTTAAATTGTGAAAGTTCTAGAACAATTGAAAATTAACCTAAACTTACTTTAAATTCCCTTTTACAGAGGAATTGAGACTGTAACACGTTCACACAATGCTTTTAAAAGACTGAATACTATAAGGTTTGTTTACAATAAGCGATAAAGCAAGGTCAGCTGACAAACGTTAGGAACCAATAAAACCCGGGAAATTCGCAATTTTGGATGTTCAAGTTGTTAATATTGGATAGATGACAGAACTTTTATGTGTTTCATGTGATTTTTCTATCCGGCATTCATAAATCCGAGCGCTTCTTGCTTATTAAGATGTTACTCGAATGTAAACAATGATGTAATATTGGTGGGCACCACATTTGTGAAAATAGCACTTTGAAAAATAGATAATAAATAGCGCATGCGTTATATTATGATAATCCTGTGATTTTTCGCCATGTTTTAGCATATTCTATGATAATTTACAACTCATGTTACCCAGTTTTGAAGTTTTTCAGAGCGCTAGTATGCTTTTAAGTATTTCTGAGAATGAAATTTCTGTGTTTTCGTATTCTTCCAAATACTTTATTGTCCGTTGTTACTGCCTAGATGATCGCCAATTTAACTTTAATGAAAAGTCTATTCGTACCAGATGCCACCCACGCCTTTTCTGCAGACCATGCGTTCAAATTATCACGAGACAAAACTTATCATGCATTTCCGAAGTTCATTCTTGAATGTGATAAAGAATCCTGTGCGTATGACCCGTTGTCATGCGCAACCGAAGGTCGACCAATAATTGACGACTTGTTAGGTGCGTTTCAAGCAGCAATGGCCTCCCACGAGCCTATTGTGGTCCATTAACACGACACTAACGAACGTTTGTGCCATTAAATGTTTGTTTTTGATTGGGTTTGAGGTTGCTTCCTCACTGTTGAGGGCCCCTGATGTAATGAACCCAATAACAGCCAGCCTTGTCTTGTTTTATCGTCTTTAGGAGCGTCAAATTTCGGTGAATCCGCACCTTAATTATATTAGTGTTGTTTTTTAGAAGTGCCTTGCGATAGATAAGGAACACGTTTTCGAATAGATCGCGAATTACAGTTAATCCGTACAATTCCCCGGCAGAATCTCCGCGATTATTTAATGTACATCATGAGAAATGTGAGTCATAACTTGTCATCTATAGAAAAAAAAATTGGCATTACTGTGATTTCGGGAACCAAGTTCGCACACAGACATATTCGTAACTAATTCCAAACCTCTCACAGTGATTTCCCTTTGTGGGATTTGATTTATCTCCTTTTGGAGAGCGAACGTTTGCGAAATGTTTTTCTGTTCAATAGTGGTTTCCGTGAGACAAATTGTTCTCCACACATGTTCTTGAACGCAAAGTTTGTTACAGTATTCATCTCGCACAGAAAGTTTGTTCAGATATTAGAGATCATTCGGTACTCGTTAGTTGCGTTTGAAGCAGAAATGCTCTCTCTAGAGTCGATCTCAAACAGTATTCATTGCTATGGTGTCCACTTAGACGACATTGATGAGAGTATGAGCGATTATTTGTTTGGCTTTGATTGATTTTGAGGTTATTATGTCACAGTTGTGGATCCTTGTCGTCTTTAATCTAATAAAAACAAGTACACCCTTTTTTATCGACATTAAGAGTGTCACATTGAGGTTGGTGCCGCATTCTAAACTTATTATTGTTCTTCTTCGCTTCTTTTCTTCTGAACAGTGATTGAATTCAAAAGTGTGTCCTTATTTTTTCTCATTGCCTCTTAAAGAAAAGACTTAAAATGGTACGACTTTGAAGAATATGGGTTCGTGGATTCTTATTATTTACACATTTGTCCCCTCATTTCTCCTACTTGATAAAAAATATGATAACCGTCCTATAAGATGCTTTTTAAAGATTTTTACAATAATAAATGTAATTCTACACATCCTTTACGCGAGTAAGTCGTATTCGTTTCCTTTCGATTTCTACATGTATTCTGGGAATTGAAAAGGAACGTGATTAAAATTTATTGTGTTGACTTTGGATGGTTAATCGAATTCAACCATTATTGAATGTTTATCTCAAAGGAAGACACGGACATGTCTTTCAGGGCTTTGTCTTGTTATAAAACAGGGACCCATACGGAGGTACCTTCTCAATCTCTAAAATCATGCAAACAAATAATGTCACATTCTCTTTCTGGTTTCCAAATGCAGTAATTTCATCGATACAACTTCCCGTAATTGGTAGGCCAAGGCCTTTTCCCAATTTAAGGAAAAGGGCACTGTCTCTACACGCATGTACTTTTAATCTCTGTTTAAAATTCTCAAGTCTCCAACAGCATTTATCATCGAACGTGTTAACCGAACAAGGCTATGTGACGGAACGATCGGGGTAACTTAGTGATTGATGAGTCCTATTAAACAAACGATTATCCTAAATTACCCACATACATGTGCGAGCGAACGTCCAATTAAAATAAAAGCCCTTACAAAAGAGATACGGTTCAAAGGTTAGGAGGATTAATGGTTAACCCTCGCGAAACGTCTAAAATACTACAATAAATTGAGTTACGCCGTTTTGTGAGGCCATTTCGCTGTGGTAGTAAAATATCGTTACGATGTTGTAACAGAAAGGATGTTTGCTGTATCCCATTTAAGAAAGTTGGTGCCTGACCCAAATTTAAAAAAAAAAAAAAAAAAAAAAAGAAAATCACCATGATGTCGGGTAGGAACCATTTCGACAAAGATATGAATTAGCTGTTATGAACAGGATGCGGTATATTGAGGCGTTACTGAGTAAGGGGTTTACTCAAATGTCCTAGCGGTCTAATGAAGTTGTAAGATAAGCAGCACTTTCACAACGGCGAACACGAAGACCATTCTGTTGAAGAAAGTCCATGTATTATATTAATGATAAATGGTCATATAATGAGAAAGCTGAAGATGTACGGAATCGGTCATGAAAGCTTTCCCATTGTGTCCGAAGCTTCATATCACCACAATTGTAATTTACGTAGTTTGGCGGTATTGTTCCACATCACAAGGATATTGCTTCCCATTTGACGATTTAAGTAAATGTTTATAAAAATCTTTCATATATTCTAAGGTCATTTTGATATCGGTCAACGACCGATCTTAATCTCCAACGGCCATAGAAGCCAAGGCAAACAATTTTGTTATGAACGCGGAACCATTTATCACTTCCCTCTTTAATATTTCAGGAGAAAGGAACACCAATTACGCCATACAGATACAAAGAAAACAAGGAGAGCGAAAAAGATATCCCTTATAATGGACGACGGCGACCCAATTTCGCTATCGTTTTCCACCACACCGGAAACGTTGTTTACAATGGCGATTACAGGAAACAGTTCACATAACTCAACGAACACTACAGACGCTACGTCACTCGGTCGGAACGAAGTGCTGGCCAAGGTGGAGATTTCAGTTCTCGCCATCATCCTCTATCTCGCGTTGTTTGGCAACATCGTCGTCATCGGAGTCCTTCTGTACCGGAAACGGAAATTGACCAGAATGCAACTGTTCATTATTCACTTGTCAATGGCGGACATTGCCGTGGCGCTGTGCCAGGTTATGCCCCAGCTGATCATGGACATAACGTACCGATTCGACGGGAACAACTTCCTGTGCAAGACGGTAAAATACACACAGGTCCTGACAATGTACGGCTCGACCTACGTCCTCATTGTGACGGCGCTCGACCGCTACATGTCCATCTGTCATCCTCTGACGTCGCAGACGTGGACGTCGCGCCGCGTCCATGTGATGGCGGCGTTGGCATGGTTACTGTCCGCTCTCTTTTCCATCCCACAGCTTATCTTGTTCTCGTACAAGAAACGGTACGACGGCGTCTATGATTGTCTTGACAACTTCGATTTCGAGAACGCCCCTTGGAAACCGAAGCTGTACATCGCCTGGATATTCGTGAGCATATACCTTATTCCCTTTATCATGCTCACGGCTTGCTATTCGAAGATATGCTACATCGTCTGGATAAGCGTAAACTCCAAGGAGAATCCACAGCGCTCGTCGAAGAAGAAATCGAAACGTTTTGGCTCGAAAACCGACTCGCAGACGGAGAAGGACGAAGCTTGTCAGGACAGTTTTAGGAACCCCCGTGCCCATTCCAAACGCATGTCGAAGTCGAAGATTAAGACGATAAAGCTGACCCTAGCGGTGATCATTTGTTTTCTCGTCTGCTGGGCGCCATTTTTCATCACCCAGATGTGGGCGGCCTTCGATGATAACGCTCCCTATTACACAAGTAAGTATTGACTCTCATAGAAAAGAAAAAATAATTTACCATTGTCTTTATCTGGTATGGTTGGGTTAGAGATATACGTTTGTTTTTTTTGGGGTTTTTTTTATGTTTTTCCGTTCTTAAAAAATGGTTCATCCAATCCGCTCACCGTTTGTGGAGTTTACCTAATCAAGACAATTGGATCGAAGTCACTATAATGTTTTCCAAGATTCTTTACAATCCAGATTTGAGCTCGAGTGTCAAATATGCAGGCATGTTGGAAAATTATTGTTCTTATGAAGAAGTTTTTTTCCTCCAAAATTAATTTCTCTTTTATCCATGTTTGCCATTCAATCATAGTAAATTCCTACTATGGTAAACCTGTCGTCGTTGTCCTTTTCCCATGTGATGACAATACACAAAATATCGCTTGGTAAAGATTGCAGATTATTGAAAATATGAAATAAATAGTTTGTCAGAAAATACAAAAGCATTCAGTTGAACAGGGTTTGTTTCACCGATTGTATCTTATAAAACAGTTCCTAGTTGCATGAAAGCTCTCGACTCGTTAAGTATAAGACGATTTGACATTTGGCACACATAGAGCGTACAGAAGGGAATAGTTGGCCCAATAACGATTTTTGTAGATTGACAGGCGAGGCTTTACGCTGTCCCGATAGAAGGAAACCCCAAAACATTCAACAAGTGACGTTTTGAACAAATTCGTAAATTTGGAAGAAAGAACTTACATTTGGTGCCTTGGTTACCTTGTAGTTGGCGACATTGATGCAGGGAGAAAACATCAGCCTCTTGTACCTAGGGACCCGGATTGAATATCTGTTAAGCAAGTTCAAAAATAGACGGGACTAACCCACAAAACGGCGAGAGTACTGGTTGAGTATCCAGGAAGCAATCATTGAGAGTGAATTTAATAAGATTTAAGATGCCGTCACAATTGATGTAAAATAAATATGTTTAGCCTGGTGTCCTGGCCCGTGCGTATACCCCACCAAGTGCATAAAGAACTTGTGAATAGGTTATAAGGAACTGAATATTTACTTTTCGAAGTCCTATAAGAATGTGTGAATATTATTTTGAAAGGAAAGTGTATGCTAATGTGAAAAGATACTGTGACAAGTAGTAAGTGTGTATCAAACAATTTCTTCTATCTACCATAGATTACAAAACAAATGTTATTTAAACAAAAATAAGCTCATATTTGTTGACTGCAAGATCGACTGCTTTCAAATTAAACAAGTCGAACACGACTGAGTTGGGAACAACGATTCCTAAAAGCAAAACGGAAGTGTCTAATGTCCGCGATGTACAAGGCTTCGTCTCGACTGCATTACAGACGGGTTCTTGGAATCTTCCTCACCACTCAGAAATTGTCCAATACACATGCCAAACCCAATTTTCGTGACCCTTTACTTTTATTTACCTTATTTTGTCTGCTACGCAGACTTCCTAAGAAACCATATTAAAAATGGATGTGAAATACATCATTTTGTCTTGAGCCCTGGATTTATGCTAATTTTGGGACATTTGACCGAATTATATGGACTTGTGAATGAAAAGATGGGAATTATATCTTTAGGGGTCATAACCAGGAATTTTGGGCCCGTACTCTGTAATGTTTGGGTCAACGAAAACTCTGAATATATTTGGATTTGTCCCAATAGTTTCTACCAAATACTATAAACGAAGGATTTTGTGTATGCCTTTTTGGGTATCTTGTTTTTTTTTATAATTATTATTTAGACCAACTCAGAGATTCACAAATGGGAAAATGGGTTATAGGATTGTAAATTTGAACGGTGTGTGACGTTCTGGCGTGTGTCAAAAAAAATCATGGTTTTGTGTAGGGAACTGAAATCCTCGACAGGAACACAACATTTCTGTTTGTTTGTTTGTTTGTTTGTTTGTTTGTTTGTTTGTTTCGATATCATGGATCTAGTTTCAATAGTATGAACACATAAAATAGCATAAAGAATAAGAAATCCGCTCGATGTTATAGTAAGTCTTGGGAATTTGATATCGTGCGTGGCTAATTTTCGTGAAAAGTTTTGTTATGTAAGTTTTATTTTTTAACAGAACAGAACAGAAGAAACGTTTTAAGAACCTAATCATGTAAGCTTATTGTTCCTTATCATACATTGATCTGCATAATTCATATGTTCGGTTCTTTTGCATACCCATTATTTTATTATCACACACATCAAGTTGTAGAATGAGAAATAGCTTTCGTTAAATTATGCACTTGGTGATTTAAGTGTTCTGCATTCGATGCAGAAACATTCAAACTATCTTCTAAATGCACTGGCAATAAATGAAACGAGAAAACGTGGTCGTTATATATATTTATGTGGTGATTTTGATTTTATGGATTCGGTTCACTTACATAAACACTATTATATTAGCATATGTAATAACTTACAGGACGATCAGACTCATTTGTTGGATAGTTTGTCAAGCCATTTCCATTCTACCTACTAAGTTCACCTACATAAATATTATTTCATGAGCACACAGATTTATGAAAGTTGGTCATATTCTCTTGCAATTTGCTGAAACCCTGCTTAAGTGAAATTAATGGAGACGAATTATCTGAAATTATTTGAAAATGATATACCAGACGTTATTTTGTTCTTTGAAGTTCTGGCTTCTTTAGACCGTAATGTAATTCTACTTAGGAATAATTGATATCTTTGGTGTTCTAGTGGCATTGATGCCTCTCTGTGTCAAAAAATATAATTAAACAATAAATACAATTCGATTATCCTTATACCTCGAACTTCCGGTTATTGAAGATGTCTATATGTCAATGTAAAGTCGAGTTTCCGGAATATTTGTTCTCTGTACGTTGGTAATTCTGTAAAATCTCTCTGTCTATGTCAAACACTTTAGTCAGTTCCCTTGAACGTCGAGGTAAAGCGATTCTACTTTACCTCATGATTCTGCACTTGTAACAACACACTTATCAATCCACTGCGAAAACAAGATAAGTAGCTCATAACGAGAATTTTTCCCTTTGTCGCAGTGGTTTTACTTCTTATCGCAAGGAATATGCAGATTTTTTATGTGTTTTGACGCAGTTGCTTTCATTTTTCGCCAGCATGACAGTTAAGTCTCTTATGAGGAAATCGGTCAAACAAAAACACTCCATTACGATCTGGCCTCTCGTTAGAGGGACATTAGTTTGAAGTCAATCCGGGAGGTTGCATCTCATTAATTTTTATGGCATCACTTAAAGGAACTCTAACGGTGTAATTTGGTGTCGGACAAAATACAATTCCTAAATCGTCTGTCTTCAGGAATAGTTCTCCAAGGGTATTATAGAAACAGGGGTCTTGTGTGGCCAAGTTATTAAGTTGGCGGCCTTAGATGTTGTAGGTCCCGGGTTCGTGCCCCGGTGTAACCTCTGGTTTCGTGGGAGTGAACTTTGGCAAGTCACTTTAGAGCCGTAGCCTATTACTGGTGGACCAATGAAAGCCGTTACATAACTGAATAAATATTGTTACGGCATTAAACACCATAATTTACAACACTACTTCTCGTCCCAGCCAAATCCTTGCGTACGCAAGAATTTACGACAATTTCTTGCATACGCAGTTCAGTCAGATGGGTCATGGAATACCTAGTTTCCATATGAACCTGACGTTTCTAGGCGCAATGTAATCCCAATTACCCAGGGACCAATAGAGGCAATGTGTTCGATTCGTCAACTTTGATCCGATATACAAACACAGCGTTCCTACCAGAACATCAAATTACGTGATTTATTTCACGCATCTGTCATTGCCATTCGTCAATTATATCGTAACTCGGAGTAAGGTGCCTTCTTTAATTGATTTAAGAGCAATACTGTATTCCTTTCAACCTGTAACCCGATATGAACAAATGTTACTGATTCAAATTGGAAGCAACATGAGGTGATGTAAAACAGGCGGGGGATCACCTGATCAATGTTCGCGATCTTATTGCCGAACAAAATGGCCGCGCTCAAGTATCGTTTGCCAATTGAAGCCACATTGTGTACCCTGCATGCGTTGACAATCAGCCTTCCGGTTCTGTTGGTATATGATAACCCATGCGTTTTAAGGGCGTTACGCCTAATACTAGGCAGAGAAATCGCAGTCCGACTGATTGGACATGCGCGCCCGTCGACTGCGATTTCTCAGCCGAGTGTTAGACGTGGCGCGAAACAGCTTTCTCGGCGTGGTAATGTTGTTTTTCGGACAAAAGATCGTAAAGATTGGTCACGTGATTTCCCCGCCTGGAATAGCAATCGGTAAAATATTGCTCGTTAGGTACAATGTTTTATCATTCAAATTCACTATAAAGAGAAGTCTAATAATTGATATTTTGTGTTTATTCCATACAACAAAATAACCTACATTTGTTGAGACATTTAGTAAAGGAGAAGTCAAATTAGGGACATTGTGTTTATACTAAATACTAACATAACATGAATTAGTTGATTCACTTAGTAAAAGAGAAGTCAAATTAGGGATATTGTGTTTATAATAAATACTAACATAACATGAATGAGTTGATTCACTTAGTAAAAGAGAAGTCAAATAAGGGACATTGTGTTTATACTATACAATAACATAGCATGAATTAGTTGATTCACTTAGTAAAAGAGAAGTCAAATAAGTGATATTTTGTGTTCATACTATACAATAACATAGCATAAACTGATGAACATTTAATACATAAGCTCAAATGCATGTAAATATGCTTACAATTTCCGACTTTACTTTTGATGATGGCGCGTAGAAAAAGCAAAAAGAAGTCCCGATGCAACGGTTTCTGTTCATAAAATTGAAAACATTAAGAATAAGCCAATTAAAACTACAGTAATTACATTTTGTTAGCGAACTGGCTTGTATCAAATTCAACATTGATTCGTGGGTTTTAACTGCAGTGTTCTTAATATCGACGAAATAAATGAAATAAAACCAAAATTGTCTAAGAAGAGAAGACGAATAAGAAATAAAGCTTATTGTTGAATGTGATACTTAAAGCAAATGCTCAATCGAAGCCGCCTATTTATAATAATGTTTTGATGCAGAATAGTGTCGCTACATAAACGCAAAATGTATCAATTGCGTTGGTTTTGTCTTTACATTATAAGTAGAATTTTCTCATACTTCTCGAAACTTTGTACAGCTTTATTTGACGATGTCCGAGACTTTCGAAAAATAAATGGCATATCAGTGGATTAAAAAGTAAATACATTGCGAAAAAAGCAAAAGGATACATCAATCACCAAGAATAAGTGATGCGTTTTGTTACCCAAATGCCGAAGATAAATTTATTAATTTGTAAGATTTTGAAGCAAGTTTCTCAATTATGACTTGGATAAAAATGTCACCAGCTGCAATCTACTTCGAACAGGGAAAGCGGTCTCGGAACATCTGTCACTGGCAGCCTCATTGCTTTGCTCTAATCTCTAAGCCAGTGTGTCAGTCAAGGGTGGGTATCTAATTGAACTCATGGAATTCGTCTTTGAGACTTCCGCCAATATAGAGTTAGGTTTAATAAATCTCAAGTATTACTCTGCTATAAGACACTTGAAAGAATAAGACGACATAACTGCCTGGGATCAATGTTAATCTCTTTTTCCTCCATATAAGGTTGACACACCATTCCTTTAGCGTGTACGACATGAGGATCGTGGTAAAAGAAACATGGGTAGTAGAGTCCAACTTATTACTTATTTTTAAATTTGTAAAAGGAGATTTGGGTATGGGTACAACGTGCTTCTGTGGTGTAGGACTCAATTTTCGTGGGTAAGAGATTCGTACTTTGTAGGGTCTACAAAGCGACTTGTTATAGAATATATAAGCTAAGTACGCGCCTAAAAGTCGACGCAATCTTGGGTAGTGGCTCAAGATAAACCGATGATCTATCCTGTACCAGACGACGGTCTTGGGTAAGATACCCTTGCGAAGCAGGTTCCATCTTGTGAGAAGTCTTCAGAAAAATACAGTTCTTTTTTATATCTAGTAGAGACCATTGCTCAATTGGGTAACCTATTCAATTTGCATTTCATGCTGAAGTGTCCTTTAGAGCTCCTGTGTGTACACGTGTATATTGTACACGGCTTCTTTTGTTTAAATGTGTATTCAATGAAAGTAAGCTCGGTTAGATCAAATAAGAAATAGTAGGCTTTTCGCCTACTTATTTCTTTTGTTTCTTTGATATACTTTCCTCATGAAGGACAACTCTCCATCAAATGCATTTCGACCATGGCATCACTCCCGAAAGACTGATTACATACAAAACGTTTAAGATCCGATAAAGGCGTATAAATCCTTCCCGATGGACATAAGATATTGCCGGCGCCCGCCCATTTACTGGTGGCTTTTATCCAACCAACCATCGAAATCCAATATAGGCAGCTAGTTATTAAACTGGGTTAAACATGGCTTTCCAATATATTGTAGCTACAGTCCTGAACCTCAGAAAAGAGGCAGTCGTTTTTGTGGTTTGAAGCTAGGGGTCTTGATATAATCAACGACAGAGTGTTTAAGAGAGGTTGCGAGAGATTTAGAGAGGGGTGGGCGGAAGTATAAAGATAGAGAGTTACATGTATAGAGATAGCGAGAAATATATATTTTGAGAGAGACATGAAGACAGACAGTGAGAAAGAAACGGAAAGACATAGAGACAGAGCGAGAAACACACAGAAATAGAGACAGACACAGACGGATACAGTGATAGAAGGAACTAGAGAGTGAGAGCGACTGGCAGAGATACATAGAGAAAGACGGTTACAGAGAGAAAGAGACGCATATAAAGATGGATAAAGAAAGAGACCTATAGGGATATATAGAGATACAATTACTGAGAGAGAAAGACATGGAGATGGAGACATACGCATAAAGAGACAGTGACAGACAGAGGCAGATAGAGTTAGTCACAGCGTGATAAAGCTGCGTCAAAATATTCAACTCAGTTATAAGAGATTGAAGGAGGCAAATAAAGTAATAGGAAGCAAAGCAAGTTATACCTGATCGTTTTTTCTTGATAACGAATTGAGATTCATGTAGTAATGTTTATTATAGAAGTATCTTGAATTCCGCCTGGGGCGAAATTGTAAGAGCATTACACGGCTTTGTCGATGGTTGTTATTTTCATCTAAAAAAACCCAAATGAAAGCCGATTACTATTTTCAAATATTCGCCAATAGCGTTTTTTCTAAAGAAAACCCAAACAGTTAGTAGGTTCGTTTTTTTTTTTATCACCGTAAAACAGTTTGGTGAATTGTGTTCCAAACTTAACCCTTATAGTTTTGGAACCGACTTCATGCTTTCCTTATCAAAGTAGATAAAAAAAGTTTTTTGAAAGCATACTACCCAAAAATCTATCTTTAGAAAATTACCCAGCATTCTAAGGGTTAAGCTCGCACCTGATTTGTTGGGATTTACACGTGATTGCTGCAAACATGTCTCAGTCTTTTGCATGCAGCAATGCATCAATATTTCGAAAGCCACAATAAGTGGTTTTAACTCTTTTTGTTTCACCTCTTGTTTACTTTGTGTTAACGATCGTTTTATTGAAATAATCAGTTGAGTATGGTATGTTTTGTCTGACGCAGATTCTGGCATAATGCTTTATGCAGAACTAGCTTTTAGGCACGTTCATGATTTTCAACTGCCATATGCAGTTTTTACAGTTCAATTCATATATTCAAGGACATTTAAGGCTAAATGGGGTGTTGTTATGCATTGCAACGGCGATTTTTACATGAACCATGGGAGTTCTTGTTTTTGTGTACCTTAAAAAGCTTGATATAGTTACATATATGTAGCCTTTGTGACAAAGAGATATAGTGGGCGACATTTGTGTACTGGTTAAGCGTCGGCCTCTTGTATCGAGGGTCTTGAATCCGAGGTGAAAATTGCTGGGACTTACCCACAAATCGTCGCGAATACCGATTAAGTATCCGGGAAGCAGTCATGGAGAGTAAATTTGATTGGCTTCAAGCTTCTGTCACAATCAAATTAAAATAAATAAGTTTAAACTAAATGGATATCTCTCACATGGGTTCCCTTGGCAAAGGGGAAAGTTATATATGGCTCCACTGTCCAACACCATAACCATAATGCTAACTTGCAGGGATGCCCCTCGTTTCTAATTGTAGCTTTTACACTCAGTTTGTGTTGAAGTGGTAATTCAGAAACATAAATCTCTCCGGTTGCATTCAAATAGATAGACATTTCCCTCTATATAAAACTGTATTTAAAACTTCCCACGAATATTAAGCATCGCAGAGGGTAAATTACCAACCCTTTACTTTGCAAATGATTTTTAACTCTCAAGTTGGGGAAGAAATGAATTAATGTATTTGTAGAAAGAGTAAGCTGCTCATAAACACTTAGAATGCTTGGTAATTTTCTAAAAATAGAGTTCTGTGTCGTCTGCTTTAACGTTAGATATCTGCTTAATTTTGATAAGGAAAGATACTCAGTGTAGCAAACAGGTTAGATCACAGGTCAGCCTCCAATTTACTTGACGGCTGGTCTGGATCTAAACTGTTTGCATAAACACGATGTCGGTTCCAGAACTATAAGAGTTAACCAGCAAAACTGTATTTTGTCATTATTGCTTTAAAGGCTATGGAAAGACGTATATTTATTAAATGCAATTATATAACTGTGGACCTTCGTGCTTAAATATAGGTCATTTCAGCGGATCGAAACGCCGCCAATGTGCGATACACCCCTTCCCTTCCGAAAAGAAAAACAAACCGCGATTTAATAAAACACCTTGAAGTGCAATACAAATTACATAAGAGGCTTCGCGCGAGTATATTGCGTGACCTAATAACAGAGGAGAATACCGTGGGGTTTCCATCGGTTAGGCCATGTGTATCAGGAAACAGACACTATGCTGGCATCTATTTCATTGAGCTTGGTTTTAATATGATATTGCTTGAATCGCGTCCAATTACCCTCTATTATCGCAAATCATCATAAATGTCGTATATTTTTGAAAAAAGAAAGTGATGAAGAAAATGTGTGTATTAATATGAATATCAATATAGCAATATAGCAAGAATGGCTTAACGATGCGAAAGGTCATTTCAACCTTTCTGTAGAGTTTCTTAAGGACTTAAATTTTTAGTTTATATTATAAATGCCGAATGCTAAGTACAAAAGGGTGGACGCTACATCCGTAGCCTTATTTGAATGCCTCAATGTGCGGAAAGAAACGTCCGACGTGGTTCGATCATCTGATATATTATAAGCCAAGGGTTTCAACATTTCAATCATTGTATAAGAATTTAATTTATGAATGTAATGTATTCACACACATGGTCCCTACCTATTTCATATCAATATAATATTTTATTATATTTTATCGTTTCCTTTCGAAAAGATTGTAAACTCCTTTGGGAAGGGAATGATATATTTATTTATTTCATTGTAAGATCGAGTGGTAAACGATTGAGACACCAGACAAATCTCTCAAAAGCTGCGAAAATACTTTTAATGTCTGGAATTGTCAAGCAAATATGTAATCTTACTCTAAAATATACAAACAGAATGCTTTATTATATGACTAAATAGGAATTTTATACCGTGATATGCATAATCACTCTTTACAAAAGCAAGTCAGCGAACCAGGAAAACATGCTAATGTGAACTTAATACAGTGATATCCTGCGAAGTCGCTCCTTTCAAAAGATAATTCAGTAAGACAGGGAACCATGTAAATATATACTTCTAACGTGGTCTCCTGACAAGTGACTCTTTTCCAAAAGATAAAACAGTGGACCTGGGAACCATTAATTTTTTACGTAAACTTTTTACCGTGATCTCCTGCAAAGGCAGGTCCGTTTACCAGGGAACCATGTTCATATGAACCTTCTATTCTGGTCTCCTGCAAAGGCACATTTTATAAAAGGCATGTCAGTTTACCAGAACCATTATAATGTGAACCTTCTACGCTTGTCCCCTGAAAAATGACTTCTTCCTTAAGGCAACTCAGTGAGCCAGGGAACCATGTTAATGTGAATTGTATACATTGGTCTCTAGCAAAGTTACTCTTACCAAAAAAACACGTCAGTAAGCCAGGGAACCATGTTGATGGTAACCTTGTACATGTACCGTGTTTACCTGCAAGGTCACTTTTTTCTAAAGGCAAATCAATGAATCTCGGAATGACACATTAAGTGAACCCTCTACACTGGTCCCCCATGTCACTTTGATACAAAAAGGCAAGTAAGTTAGTCAGGGAACCATGTTGAGGTGAACCTTCTTTCTTGATCTCCTGCAAAGTCACTCTTTACAAAAGGCAAATCCTTAAGCCGGGACATCAAACTAATGTGAATCTTATATTATGGTATCCTGCAGTTCACTCTTTAGAAAAGACAAGGCGGAGAGCCAAGGAACCGCTTAAATGTGAACTATATACCCTTATCTCCCACAAAGTAACTATTCCCAAAATACAAGTCAGTGAGCCAGGGTCCAAAGCATATTAAGCATAATTATGAGTGTTGGTTCCCGACTTTGGAATCTACCCTATAATTGCTGGATCCCTATATAATTTACCCTATATAAGTATTCACCCTTTATAATTATATTTGCATGTTACAAACTCTACGCCCATCCCACTATAATTCCTTAGACATATCAAAGGCGCCAAACATGACAGCTCTAGATAATAGTACTATTAAGAAGCAACCAACGTAATAACCACAGGAGACTTGCACTTTTAAAATGTAAATTGGCATTTTGCACCTTCACCAATATGTAGTTAGGAAAAGACAACATAATTTGATACCTAGTGCTCTAAACAAGACAAACACAATTTATAAATCCTAAGCTATCATTACAGCCGATATTAATGTTCTTTTAGACGACTTAAACGCACGATCTATTAGCTAAATGGAAGCACATGTATACGTGACAGATTAAATGGATTTTAAGTTCTAAGATTTTTTAGATGGAGGGCATAATGGACCTATAAATGCATGGGTGAAATAGTTCAGGATTATTTCCGAATTTCAGGTTTTTGAGACTTTTTGTCCCTATATAATGCTATAGCAAACATGCCCTTTCAGGATAATGAACTACAGATTCCAGGTTTTTGAAATTCTTCAACTTTCACCAATGTAAATGGGGGAGAAATGGCAAATAGCTCCTATTTAAAGCGCTTTTTATATATATATATAATAAGGCATATTATTGTTTTAATATGATATGGTTATAGACGATAGTTAATAAGATGACTGGCATCGAATTACAATGATTGTAAAGTTAAAAGACTAATACTAGGCGCGGTGAAATTGCCGTGACTAACCAACACATCGACGTGAGTACTGGTACAGTATCCAGGAAACAGTCATCGAGAGTGAATTTAACAAGTTTCAAGCTTCCGACACAATCGATGTAATACAAACACGTAAATAAATAAATATTCTCTCTTAAATGTAACAAACTCCTTACTGCAAAAGCCTTGTAGTAATGTACCTTTTGCTGATTGATGAATAAACGACGTTCGTTTTCTTAGCAATCCGACGTTACAGTGTTTGCAATCTAATGTCCCCAATGAATGGTCTTGCATGTAATATGATGAATGTGGTGCGCCCCTTGTCAAAATGTCACACGCGACATATGCATTACGAGAGACGTATTCATTTTCAAAACCAAATAGCATCAATTATTTATGTGTCCCGCTAGATAAACTGTATAACAAAACAAACGTTTGAATTATATTTCTTGCAATCATATTGTTGTTTTCAGATTGTTTTACGATCCTAATGGGAAAATAGCACAGCAAAAAGGCATTGCTGAGATAAACCTTATCTAGACGCATAACTCTATGCAACAAGTTTATATATCTTCAATCAAATAGACATTAAGCCATTTTACCGTTTTGGTATTTTGAGGGGACACTTAACTTAATATTCGCATAAGAAATAAAAAAATGAAAGTAAGGGCACCAAAAGGGAATAGGGACCAAACGTGGATTTCCCTGTTATCAGAAATACCACCTTTTGTCAAAAGCTTTCCTTCCAAATGTTTTGTCATGCTCGCGCTTTTTATTTCACAAAACAATGTAATCGGTTTTTCAATCATCCTACAGTAATACTCAGCAACACAAACGGGGACATAAATTAAATAGAGTACATACTTATATATTCTAACTAACAGACATATCGCTGACTTATATGTATTCTATCAAAGAGAGAATTGCCGCAATGGGACTTTTTGCGCATGCTTATTTGATTATGTGCTTGAATAATTCAAACGTCGCACGCATATTTTATTTCGTTTAATACTTCGCCATCAGTCTTCCTGATGGATTTCGCTTTGAGTGTGAGATAAGTGGAATTTTACAAGCAATAAACCTTAAAGTAGAAATGTCACTTCAAATGTAACACATCTTCGACGTATGTTTATTATTTCAAAGAGCGAATTATATCGCATTTCCGGATGGGAATATCAAGGGTAAAATGCAATACTATAGTAAGCGCTTCATAAACACGAAGCACTTACTTTAGTCTGGCTATATCCTGGCATGCTAAATTTGCTTAAATAGAAAGACAAAAGAATTATATGATTGTATTTAGTTCTATCTGAACACCTATATCTATTTATTGCGTAAGTTCAACAAGAATTGTGGGGAAATTGATACCAAAGTAACGAAATAGAAAACTTAGAAAATTGTGTCCATTAGTAAACTAATATGTTTAACATTTAAAACGCGAATACCAGCAACGATTGAACCCATAAGAATACGTTCGTGTCTTTCGTTATTAGTATTATTATTTTGTTTTTTATAAATATCTTTAAACTTGCACACACATGCATTTCACCAGTTTCTAGGCAATACTTTTGATATATCGCTAAAAAGATTGTCTTGAAGGGCATGTTGCAATAGTGAGATTTAATATGGAGTTATTGGCATTTAGTTTAGAAAAATATGAAAATTGATACGCAAACGTCCGTTCATTCATGAATGTTGAATTGATTCACTTATAGTGTGTTGGTGTTTGTTTCCGATGCCCTTTGTGGCGTTCCTCTCAAAACTGCATTTAAGCTCTTGGCAAAGGAAGATGTTGCATTTAAAAAAAAAAAAAAACCTGCAAGGGCAATGGTCAATATACATCATTGATGCGGTATTTTGACTTCGGCCAGAGAGACTGATTGAATGATCGAAAATGGGTCAAACCATTGGTTATGGTTTGATCAGAAGTGTTTACGCTTTTAATGAAGTGCTATTGCAAGGACAAACATGGCTAAATAAAAGAACATTTAAAACAAATGAAAAACTAAAGGTCGAACGCCAATAGACAAAACCGTACACAAGTCATGCATATCACAGAAGCTTCACCGCCATTGTTTCAGCCGAACTCAATCGTTTGCACTCGCTTCTTTATCGTTAATTTCCGTAAATTTAGTCGTTAATTTCCGTTTGATGACACGGTTTTATACGATACAAACGGCGCTGTAAAGTGCTTGTCTCGCTCTGTTAAAGATCAAAGTGACAGGGTTAGCATCGGGCAATGCCTTAATGGACATTCTATTGATGCGTTACAACCACCGTGAACAATGCCTTAACCCTTTTCCAAACAATAACGACATTTGACCACTTTGTTGCAGACGACTTTATAAAAAAAACATTGAAGGAAAAGGAGAAATTGCTCGTGACGAGCAATTTCTCCTTTTCCCACAATGTTTTCTAGCCTATCAGAAGATTATTTTCTAATTTCATTGTATTTTGAAATGTCGTCTGCAAACTCTTTCAATTTGGGACAGTCGAAAATTTGTTGTTTGGGAAAGGGCTAATGGACATTCTATTGGATTAGCAAGGTGCGTTACAAAAAAGGTTCCACTACCGTGAACTATTTGCTCCATATGGTTACACTCCGACCTATACTATATATACGGGTCATGTGAAACTCCTCACAGTGTCTTCCCGTATGTGGTTAAAAACTGCCTCCACAAATGTCACATGAACATCTACTTAGAAGAGATAATGGTGTTGTCAAGATGGTGGCGACAACCAAAAAAAAAGAATCACCCATTTGTGTTTTATTTGTAAAGAAAGCATAGGGTTTGTTTTTTTTTCAAATTAAATACCCAGAAATCAACACAAGAATACATAATTACTGAGTTACATACTATATCCGGTAAAAAGCTTTCAATTTGAATCAGGCACAAATTCATGTATGGTCAATTCGGTTTTGATGGAGCTCAACATACTGCCATGGGTTATTGACTTCTTTGTCACAATTAATTATCGGGACCTCGGACTGGCACACATTCTTTTTCAACGTTTGGTATCCTCCCTTTAGTTTATATTCGTATTTCATGTGATGGAATATGTAACTGAATCCATTTGAATGCGACAAAATACCGTAATTAAGAAAGCACATAGTAACGGTGGTCTTATTTTCATCATATTGAGTAGAAATTATTGTGACCAAAAGTAAGCTCGCTTTTTGTTAATCAATGTTGTCTTCTGCGCTTATGGCTATTTTTGTGTTTTGGTCAAGTGCTTATTATACAATGAAGGTTTTAGTTACTAAGCCTTCCAAATTGACAACATGCCTGTTGTATATGAGGATGACATATCGCTCTCGAAAAGGACTTTCTGATTAATTCCAGAAGTCAATTATTTGTACAGCAAATTAGGTTGAGTATTTTGGATACTGTGAAATATTGCTGAGATGAGCTGATTAAATGGATGTACAAAGAGTCAGGAAAAATAAAGTATTCTCTTTCATCATCATATGACAACAGTATAAAGGGGATTTTTACGCTGCTAGCTTCTTTATTTTCTTTTAGATAACTCTGTGAGGTTTCATTTAGTTATAAAAAATGTCGCAATATAGGAATAAATCTCTTATGTGTATATATTTACACTTATTTACATAATTAAAATGTCGTTCGCGTGTTTATTCTTTATTTCTGAAAACAATCATTATTTGCAAGCTTTTGTATTTTTGGTGCGGTCTTTTGTATGTGTTTGAAAAATTTGTTGAAACAACATTCGTCGAATATTGGAAATTTACGTTCTTCATTTTCGAGCCTTTGCAAACTGCAAGTACGGTACTGGAAAATTAATTAATGCTTTAGTATTGCTCTTTAATGGTTCTATACCTTAAAATCATTAAATAGCTTCGTCATTTGCGCGTAATTGTGAAGTTGTCCATATTGGTACAACATGGTGTCAAATGAAATAAATATTCATCATGGTTTTGGCATTATCTTTGCCTAATGAGAGACGTCTGTTCATGATTGATTAAGTGATGTGATAAAACCACGAATATGATGTACTGATGAAACTGATGATAGTTGATATAACGCAGTCCCCGTCTTATGCCCCGGTCAATACCCCTTCCTCAGAGGGGAAAGTAATGAAAAGGTTAGCACATTGTCGCGAGGCAAGGCACGATTGACTTTCCATTCGAAAGATAGTATTAAAATGTGTATAGTTGGCAAATTAAATAAAGCACTATCAGTATAAGTCGAAGTGTGCTTTATGAAAAATCTCGAGGGCGTTACCGTTTTCTCAAAAAGATTTATAACGAATATTTATAGCCTTAGATAAGAAATATTTAATATGAGATATGACATAAAAGGAGCCAAGTTTATTAAAAACTTGCTACCATTTTTTTTTTCAATAAGCTAGAAACTCGATCTTGTTTTCCTCTAAAAAGAAAAACCAAATCCGATATGATATGATCAAGTACAAGTCATAAATTTTATTCCCATAGTCTGGGTTATTTCGTTAATTTGATATATATGTTTTTGGAAAACCTCGTTTTAAAAGAAATCCCGTCTCAGAAGACGGATATGACCTACATAGATACAGCCATTATACACGTCTTTGAAATTACAATATAGAATTTCACCAAGCAGTTTATGTTTAAAGTCTACGTCTCAGAAGATGCTTAACACATCCCACATTACAGATTCATTTTTATCAGAAGGGCTCTGGCCCACAATACAAATACATACACTGTAGTATGCAATTTAAAGATTAAACTCTATGCAGATACTTCAGATCGCATGTTTATACTGGATGATTTTTGCTACGGTATAACCATAGTTCACTTATTCATCCTCTCTTATTCTGAATCTGGATCCTTTTACAATACTTTTTCATCTTTAGACTGATAACACCTTTACGAGTAGCCAATTAACTTATATCATGGGAAACCAATTAAGCAATATATATTTTATCATTTTGATGTGAAAATAAATCGGATCTATCCATAGGACAAGTTGAATATGGGATGTGGCATTGTGCCAAATATATGCCTCTATGACACGTAAATAACAGAAACCTCACCACAGTGGACTATAAATATGTTTTATTTTACCAAAAAAAAGAAAGAACCTCACTGGGTTCAATTCAATATATTCCAGAGTCGAATATAATAAAGACCATTACCGCCAGTGTATGTGGTGCAAATCAATTTGACAAATAGAGGCTGGTTAAAAGGGAGTATAAAAGACCCTCATCCAGTTCAAATACCATTGAATGATAACTTAATAGTGACGCCAACACTCGTACTTAAGATCGACAATTACACTTTTCCTTAAAGGTGCTTGTTCACAGATATGAGGAAATTCTGAAATTAGAAATTATTTTCTTTTAAACCTACACAACAGTTTTACTGTTATATGATACGCTCTGAAGAATTATCATATGAAGCAATATTGGATCGTTTTTACTTTTTAAAGTATGTACATGTATACAATAAATAAACATATATTTTGATTTAAAAGCGTGGCATTGCTTTTGAGATATACTGCAAGTGAAGTGTAGATACTTAAAGATACCGACGCTTCCTGAATCGATTATGTTTTAGATAGCTTACCTCTCATCGTATATCAAACAACAATGCAAAAAACTGCATTGCCTCAACGACACTTTATTCTGACTTTCAAATTGTCCCCTCTGTGAACAAGCACCTTTAAGACAGACAGTTTTTATCTGCGGGTTCAACACAGGGACGGGATATCTCAAGGATGCTTCGTAGCATCCTTAGACGGTAAATAGATTGGTTCGAACAAAACGGGTCCATTACGAATCTGTCTAACATATTGTCAAGTATCAACACGTGGTATCGAACATGTACGGGGTTTCCTTGTGGAAAGGACACTCAAAAAGGAATGGAATGGATTCACAAAGAATTAAGGCTGCCTGAATAATAAAGAAATCAGTATGTATTCTCTATAAGAAGAAAGGTCCTTCCATTGAAGCAGGGGGCATGACTCCTATCTCCATTTCTAAGTTTATGGGAAAATGATTATTTAAGCTTTTTTGGGGATCGAAAGTGTACGAGTTTCACCCGCGTGAAGGACACTCAAAAGAGATTACAATGGATTCACGGCTTCCTGCAACTTAAAGAAATCAGTATGTATTCTCTATAAGGAGATATGCTTTCTAGTGAAGCAGAGGCCATGTCATGTTTACTCCTTTCTCCATTCATACGTCTTTGCGAAAGTGTCTAAGAATGGTTTGGTATCAAATATGTACGGGCTTTCATAGAGGGAAGGACGTTTAAAAATGATAACGATAGATTCAAACAGAGAATTGAGGCTTCCTGAATATCGGTTCATATGGAAGTTGAAAAGGAAAATGCCTTTTTTCGAATGGTTTCTGTGTGGCTTCTTTGTAAAGTTTTTTGATTATCATGATAAGTACACTTTTAATTGTCATTCGCGAAATTATCTCCCATGATAAACCTACATGGAGATGAGCCTTGTAATGTCACGTTCAAAACTACGTCTTCTCTGCAACAGATACGTCTTTTTGTTGCTTAAGATCTACAACACACACACCATGTATATCAAAACCTAATGGTACCCATTAAACTTAAATTCGCTATTGTCTGATTGTAAGTGTAAATGATGCTTTAACTCGTGCTGATACATTTATAGGCGGAAGCTCTAAATTGTTTTCTGGAGGAACAATGCTGATTACGCAAGCTAGTCTGTTTAACGACGGACCACTGCTTTAATGTACTTCCTTGACGATATCCTAAAACGCGCTTTTAACAAATTTTTCTCCAAACTAGATTTTACTGTCCTATGCTGATAGAGTCTCCAGACGACAATTTAATAATGGTTACTAATTAATTCTAACAAAAATCAAAACAGGCGTTGAAAAAGTGAAACATGTTCATTATAAGTATTTCGTTCTTATCAAGAAATGGTTTGAATTTTTTAATTGCATATGACTCTCTGGGATCTTTTTAAAATGTTTTCAAATTCGGAACACGACCTATGTCTATATGAATTGAGTAAGGACTATCAAGAAAGCTTGATATTATCCCAATCGCATTTTCCATATTGAAAGTTTATAACTGATCCGAATTGAAAACTCCTTTGATACCTGGTTGAACCCAAAGTTGCGAAATGATCGATTTTTTATTGGGAGCAATTTATCATGAATGCAATTGTTTCTAAATTAATCTGCAATAGAATTGTCATAGAGGAGTAGTATAGAGAAAAGGGACCCTATTCCATAGCACATGGTATAATTTAGCTTTTTTAAAGGTCATGCAACTTTTGATTTAAGAAACCACCTGGTATAATATATCGTACCATTTCTATTCTTTTGTTGTCAAAAACCTACCATTTCAATCTTCTAAGGCAGATGTAATTTGCAAAAATCTAATTGATCTTATGACCTCTGATATGTGCATGGTATGATATGTGTATGTGTGGTAGTGGATGAGTCGATAGATTACAAGCTTCTTCATTAAAATAAACCATAAACGGCGGTGTATCCAACTGATATCTGGCAGTAAACGCCTTTCGTTGAGATAACAGAGGATATTTATTCAAGTTTCCAATATCGTATTTCTATTATAAATCATAAGTCGTTCATATGTATGTCACGAACTAACGACCATGGCAAAATTGAATTTGCGAAACTGGAATGGACAGAAACAAATAACCGGAGAATGTCAACACAAATTGATCTCGATTTTCTCTCCATTGAGTTTAATAATACGGCATCCATTGACAACTCAATCGTCAACCGGGCATCTGGGTCGTGGAATAAACAAGGTCAATAAATACCGTGTCTCCATCGACCTAGTATTGACTCCTTAGAGCAATCGAAGTTATGCAAAAATATAGTGAGCACCTTGTCCGCTTTGTGCATTGAAGGTCGACAGACCAAATCCCATAACCAATTGAGGCCAATGCTCGGCTTCATTGAATACAAATATGCAACCTATCACTGGAGTATAACTGAACAATGGTTACATGCCTTTTAATTTGGTATAGTTTGTGAACGATCAAAGAGTACCATGGGGGAATGTATTAAGTAATAAAATCTCACCCGCAATAATCATAGGACGTTATTTTTATAGAATCTTTTGGCAATTCACTATACTGTATATGGTTCATTCTGTGAAGGTGCATAAGTTTGATTAGAGCTCATGTCCCTATAATTTTCCACTTGTACTACATTTCAAGCAAAATACTTCTTTCCAACTTAAACACTATTGTTCAGAGTTGAAAGTCGATTAAGTGTTATTGATTTCATTTCTCCAAAGCTTTGGAGAGAATCTTTGCCAAAAAGGGATGTCGTTCTATAGAGCCAAGTATTTCAAGTCATACTTGCCACCAACTGAGCAAGTGGTGTTAGCTCTTCCCTGTCTAACACCTTATAGTGCTGGAACCGACTTCATGCTTATGCAAACAGATTAGATCACATATGATTTACCTGTTTGCTACCCTGAGTATATTTCCTCATCGGACTTGAGCAGATATTAAAGGTTTTGATAAGCAGACGACACAAAAATCTTTTTTTAGAATATTACCCAGCATTCTAAGGGTAAACAATAGACCTGTGCTCCGAAGGTCAAAGACCCTCCCCAAGGTTCACAGGAATCATCCAATTATATTGTTTTATTTGGACTGACGTGCCTGGACTTCCGATATTGTATTAAGATTGATTAACTGACAGCGGAAGACAGAAGCCATAATCCGCCATCTTACATCGCTAAAACACCGGAAGTTTGCGCCATTTCCGGTTACGTTACAGTCTACATCATCGTACAAATTAACTCGAATGATTACAAGTGCCCGCCATTAAAGATGCTTGGTCACTCTAGAAAGAATTTTCAGAGTCGAAATTAAAAGCTGTGCGAACAATTATTTTGTATTGTGGTACAATGATGAGAAACAGATGTTGATCGAAAATTCATTAAGACGGTTGCAATGTTTTAAGTCTAAATAGCCGGTAAGCGATGGATCTCAAAACCGTTGTATGCCTCTCCATTTTGATAAATATTTATTCACTTGTATAAGGGCTTTTAATTCTTGAGGACGAACTTATTTTGCCTTAAATGAAATCTCAAAGCTGTTTTCCATTGCTTGTGTTCTATACAAAAATTGTCCTTTTTGATTGTTTTCAAAGAAATCATGTTTTAACATCCAAGTTTCATCATATCTGTGATCAAGATACATATAACTTTTATAAAACACCTATTCGTCTATACAGCTCGGATGGTGAATGGTACGGACATAAAATGTAGATTCAGTGCACCTATCCATGCATCTGTTATTTATTCACTAGTGCTGCAAAATATTCTTTCAAGTATAATGCCTGCTTTCCCACATAATCTTGAATTATTAGTGATGAGTGACAAATTAATCATGTCACATTTAATAAATTGAGATTGATAAATTGAAAAAGATTGCCAGAGTCGAGCTTTGTGAACTGAAAAACGGTGAAGACGTAGAAGTTCCTTGTTAAACAGTGGTGTAGCTTCATAAATATCTTAAAGTGGGACAATGGAGTTCATAGAGGTGTCGCATACATGGTATTAAACACAACATACTTTGTTTTCGGTTTTAAGCATTCACATATACTTTTCGACAATACATAGTCTTATAAAATGATTAAATTAATAATGTTGTGTCTTTGCTATTTATGACAATATAAACACATACATTCTGGTCGAAAAAGTATACGCCATATTCGTTTGAAAATTGAAGAAATAGAATCATACTATCAACACATGTAACACTTTCTTTTTATGCGAATTATTAGTTTCGAAAAGAATTATATGTCAAATGGCATCGGTAAGGCTTCAGCACTCAGTTGAAGAAGGCTTTGGCGAAACCTTTGAATATCCACATGCGTTCCATTCTAATAGCAAATGAAACCGCGCTGTTAGAAAACGTTGTATGGACCAGACCCCATTATAACATGTTCCTGATCGGAACAGTGTCTCAATACAACAGACATTAATAAAGGTTCAATTCCGTTTGAACAATGTCTTGGATCTCGGTTCTGCCATAGATATGACCCGGATTTGAAACCATTCTGTCCCCGTACCATTCACTCAGGGTTTATCAAGATCCAATATGGGGAATGGTTAAAGCATACATTCTAATCGTATGGGAAATGGCTACAATCTTATAATCATCCGTTAACAGATGAACGCACATGTATATACATACCATTTGGTAAAAGAGGAATTGATTTAACGGCAATCTAAAGAATACCATCAATAAGGCCTCTGGAAGAACAAGACAACGTGTAATTAAGCCTGACAACTCGGTCGTTTTTATCCAAAAAGTTCGATAAGCACAGTGAAGTAACTGGCTTACCAGACAGGAACTTTGTAACTGTTAGCACTTTGCCAACTATGTACCGATTAGTTGATGCAATGGCCATACAACAGTATAAAAGAACAAGAGTATGGTAATTACAATAATGAAAGCAATGTCGGCTCTATCTAACTGTATATGTTAGAGCACTTTGTCTGCTACTTCAAGTTTGATGTGTATAAAAGCCGTGAAATAGGTGCGTATTTTAATGTGTAGTACCAATAAATGGGAACAACACACTTTCACCAAGAGTTATAGTCCCTTGCATTATTTACATACCTATTGCTTATTGAAATACTTAAGCTTAGTTCGTCACATTTGTGAAGGACTAAGCTTTGTATTACACAAAGCCAAACCATAGATATGCCTTCATTTCTTGATTTAAATGACAATGTAACTCTAGGTCGGAACACCGCATCCTTGTATACTCAATTTCATAAACACACCATTGTGTCATTTTGATGCTTGGCAGGTCAAGTCTAACAAACACTCTGATCCAATAATTCTGATTAGGGTTATTGTTGATCTATGTTGGAATGTCAGCCAATAAATCATATATATCTGGGTCATCTCGCATGAAAGGAGTAATGTGACGTCTACAAACGGTTTGATCTTAGTAGTCGTGTATTGACGATTTCAAGTTTGCACTGAATTACATCGAAATATTTTGCGAAGTACCTTATAAAGTATGAGAACACTATCCTTGCAATTTAAAATAGAAACCATTGTGACAAAGGGAGGAATTGCTTGTCAAAGTATTCTTTCCTTTTTGTCACATTGGTTTCCTAAGCCTCTCTAGAAGATGCGTAAAAGTAAGGTTTTGTTTTATGGAGTATAACGATGGCCAGAGTTTGCCAGTGTTCTTTTGAAGGACATACACTGTAGCTAATTCACAACGGATAGCGGACAAGGTTTTTATTGTCTAATCATACATAACCCGAAATTGTCTTTGTATCATGATAGCGGATGACAGACGGCTCGATGGCTCAATTCGCTACAATACGATGTCCTTCAAGTGTGTCAGGAGATTCTATAGCATATCACATCATCAGTTGGTTCTACAATCAAGTTCTAGAATGCAGGAGAAAATACACGGAATATCGCAATAGTCTTGCACTGGGCTATCCACTTGTTCTTTACTTAAGTCGTATAAAGTACCAACAGCTGTAAATAAGGGGAAACATTCATTGGCACAGACATGCGTCATGACACCATCACGGCACAATCTGAGTGTGATAATCAAAGTATGAACGGTGTTGAAAATTGTAGAAATTTGCAGATTTATATCAAGCTTATACATGCATTTTACATCATTCCTTACACATCACTGTCGTTACTTTTCCATTTACATAATCATTGGAATACAAAGAAGCAACGACAACGCATGAAAAAAAGGCTAAACACCTCCTTGGTGTTTCTTGGGAATTTTAAAGAACCATCTTGGATATCCTTCCAAAGGGATAGATTGTCTGCTTTATGTCCATGAGTTGCTTGACAGTTGACGATTTCAACTTTTGATTAGTTTTAAGTCCCTTGGTGCCTAAATGCTATCTTTTTGTCGTTTCAGGTCACGTGATGGCGATAGCTACACTTCTCGCCAGTCTCAACTCCTGCACAAACCCTTGGATTTATCTCGCATTTTCGGGACGACTGTGCCAGCGTGATAAGCGGGCCCGAGCTAAAACATGGACCTCTACGGGGCATACCATTATGAACGACACGACCGAACTCTCGCGAGGGCGGAGCTTGATGAACGGCGAGGCGATAGCACTTACCGCGAATGTGTCACGTGGACGAGATTTGGACCGACCAGGCGCTTGACATGCTTGATTTTGTGTTGTTTATTGTTCGGATCGAATTATCGCATCGTGGTTCATTTGAGACATGAGAGGATGATTCTTCTTTGTTGTACGCTTACCCTCCTTGTTTTCAATGCTAGGACTGCGAACATCCGATGTATATGCGTTACATCATTTCTTGGGATCACCTGTCATTTATGCACCACCATCTTGAAATAGCTGCCATTAATACACATTCATTTAACCATCTTTACTTCAAAAATCTTTTGTAGCATTTTATGAAACGTCACATTATCATTTCTGTTGCTCCAATATACATTTCAAACAAAGATCCATACATGAATTCTTGCTCCTTTTTTCCAGGTAGATGCAATTCAAGAAACTATTAATTCTCAATACTAAAAACTCCTATTTATAAGATAAACACATAATAAGAAAAAGTATGTTATATTTTGATATCAGATATTTATGATAAATGATTGAACACATTTTGCACGTACGGAACGGAACGCGGTGTATCCAGTATATAGAAATTGAGGATGAAGTTGGGCTTTCGAAGATTGAGCGTATACTTTTGATTGAACAATATTTATATTGCCTATTGTACAAAATGTTAACTATCATCTCGGGAAAAGCAATTCCCAATACCCTGTATCCGTAAGGCTACCAACATTAAATGGTGGTGTCTCTCGTTGTGTAAAGAAGAGGATGTTAAAAGCAAATAGAGACATAGAGAAGAGAGAGAGAGAGAGTTGGTCAGACAGACGGACAGATAATAAGATTATGACATCACAATATATATAAATGAAGTAGTAGAACAAGTAGTAAGCGTTGTAATTGTATGGAACTGTATGGAAAAAAGAAGTAATAAAAAATCATTCAACGATTTGCTTTGTTTATTTTCTTAAAACGCCGATGAATTGGTACGAATTTACAGGTTCGTGTTCTCCTCATTTGGATAACGACTTCATTTTTGTAGTAATGTATTTCTCTGACCGGCCGGTTTTTAAAAAAGACCAACAGATAAAGAGCAAAGAGTGTTTTTCTAATTCTCCGCATATTTCCTCTCGTAGTCTCTAACAGAAATGCAACATTCCCGACATCAAGACACGCTCAGGGTTCTACACGTATAATGTTTCTAGCCTGCCGATCTGTGACCAATGACCGTCCCAGAAGATCAGCAGTTTTTAAGGCTGGCAGACACTCAATATCAAAAGAACTTTCAGAAAATTATCATGGTTGTATTTTGTAGTTCCTTTGCTGTGAAAAGTATGCAAAATACTGTATTGATTTTATTACAAATGATTTATGTTTGCCAATGACCTGTTAAACTTTTTCGCGACCAGTCGGTCTAGATATCTGATGGTTCTGGTAGCAGATTTTAACGAGGCAGTGTAGAACGCTGGTATTAGTAGCGAGTCCTTAGTTTAAGTATGTCCTTCCTTATTTTGACGATATTACGATATCAAATCCACTTGTCAAAATGTCAAATTCGTGAGTCGAGCCTGAAGCGAACGGTTGTTTTGTTGGTTGCAACGCTGTCATCTGTACTATTGGTATCCCGGCAGCAACTGGACATAAGCAGTTACGGACACTTTATTGGTTTTCTAATTTGTATGACATATGATTGGACGTGATTTGACTTAGTCGAGCAAACTCAACTGAGCTGAATTAGTTACCAAACTGAAGCAAGAACTGTTAAGGTCTTTATTAAAGCACACTTTATGTTGTTTGAGCTAGGTCCGTCATTGTGGTAAGAAGTTCTATCTTAGCCTTTTGTTCTACATCTAAAACATAGATTACCGGAGAGTAAGAGACGGAATATGTCACCCTTCTACGGATCAGCCATCACAACCCCAAGCCGAAAACATCTTTAATCTTTTTCCTAAAATTGAATACTTCGTTTTACCACCATGTCGTACAAGGGACAGAACAGTTAACCCCAATATTTCGTTCATTCTCAAAAGCAAGGAGTTCGGGAATAATCAGCAAAGTAGGGTTTTAGATCGTGGCTTAAACCTCCCAAAATTTCAAAACCAACCAGTCGATAAGGCATTCTCCTTAGTTTTATGAGCCAAATCTTAGCATGCATTGCTTTTCAAATTTCCACGAACTACTCTAAACTGTACAACGGTAGAAAGGCCACCGGACATAGTTAAACAATGGTGTCGTACCTTCAATGCAAGTGTGCAACGGATATGGAAGCCTAAGGTACTGTTTGGTAAAGAGAAAGAGAAAGATACTGGGTATATGAAGGACAACATTACAGTAAATGCTTCACTTGAGCCGATCGAAACAATCATGGGACCTTAAAGAAAACATTAACGATGAAATAAACTCCCACTTACTGAAGAATAATGTCTTTTATCGCATCTTCGTTTTTTAAAAGAGCAACTTCATCAATGAATAACATGTCCAAGTATGATCGTATCAGACACGCTTCAGTGTATTCAGTTATCAGACAAGTTATAAAGCGGACCAAACGCGTTCTATACATAAAATGTCAGACGTACACGCTGTATAGATGCATCATGCCAGAGACCAAGGCCAATGCCAGTAGCCACCGTGGCCTTTTTATTAGTACAAGTACAGAACTTGAAATTACAGAACAAGTGTGGATGTGTGGCTTTAGGCCTGTTTATACCAAACCAATATGTGACAATTTTCAGAAATCTGCCAATACCTTAGATAAAAGAATAAAATAATCAAATGATTCCAGCATGCTGTTGTTTCGAACTCTTGACCGCTATATCCAAGGTCATTTCATATCCACAGAACTCTCCCTGTCTGATTAACCCTTCCCTTTTATGGATATTTGTAAAGGTTTCAAAATGAAAGCTAGAAAGCTATTTCCAGGAAATTGATAACACCTCAAATGAAAGAGTCGTTGCACCCGAATAAGTGAATGGAGGTAATAACATGCAGGCGTTTCTTTTTTGTCAAATGGAAGACGAAAGGAATTATTCAAATAAAATACAACTGTATCACCGAGCTATTGTATGGAAGATTACATTTTGTTATTGTTCACATCAGGTGTCTGTTAATGCTTTCAATTTAGCCCAAACGCAAACTTCAATATACGCCACTATTTTGATATTTATAAACAGTAACAAAAAATAACGGTCATTCTGTTTTAATGATGTTTGGGGGTTTTAAGAATTCATAAAAAACAACGTGATCTAACTTTTAGCCAGTTAGTGTATTTTTCGGAGAATTGTGTCAATTATCTCTGGAAGCGACAAGTCCTTTAATTGCTAATGGACTCGGGATCAACAGCTAAATCCCCAAATCGTGATTTATCTCATAAACCCTGTTGTTGTCAGCACTTAACACACATTTTTCATTCTATAAACCAATCGACAGATCAGGCGCCTTGGGGATATTTGTTGTAACACTATATTTGATGGCGTAGATTGATAAATACAGACACACACGTCATTGAATGAGACGCAATCATTTCAATAGTTTCTATCATGAGGCTACCTAGTAGAGGTACATACAACATAGGCACAACCGGTTGTTTGTTTTTAAGTCTGAATGTCTCATCCTTACATTGATGGTTTTGTACCTCTAAATATCCCTTGGTAGCATTTTACTAATTGATTTTAATAAAAAAATAATTCGGCTCAAATGTGAGCATATACGGAATGAAACTCGTACATGCTCGTATATTCAAACATGTGTTTATCAAATAATGAGGGTTGTCGACTAACAAGAGAAATTTAGTTCTATATTACAGACACATTTGGCAATTAAATGGAGGGCGTCGGACCATTCTGTGCGATTTGACCGCTGAGTAGTGCTAAAAAGGTTGCATGAGAAAACAATTGTTTGTATGGAAAAAAAATGAATCCATACACTTGATCTTACTCATTTTTTTGTACATTTTATGTAGCCCAACACCCACATGTATGGGTACAGGCGCAAAATGATTCAAACAAAACAAATTGGGAGACAGTTGCATAATAGATAGAAATTCACAATTATCAAGACCCCAAAACAGACTAACTTAGGAGTTTTGGGGTATTGATGGACATGCAAATTAATTACCACAGAAAAAAGAGCCCGTGAGTGGTTTAAAATAAAAGTTTCAAGCAGTTGACTAACGCAACTGAGCAATTGCTATACAACACATTAAACATGTAGCCTGATAGTGCCAGACGTCGTGCGTGGTTAGATACGCTGATATAGAGGAACTGGAAGACTTGAATACTGGAACAGTATAAGAGTATTTATCATAAGCTGGCCTGATATAACCTTTGTGAGCAATGAAATGAAAATGAAAAGGACAATTAAAGTGTTCAAACCAACTGTGAACATGTTATATGGAGTGGATGCTCATATTATGTAATGAAAATTCTATCCGGCTGCAGATTTTAACATTTAGAATCCAAGTAAGGGGTTTCGTTGTCAAACCAGAGGCAGTAAGTGAGTTTATTCCACAACTATACATTCATGTGTGTATTTTGACCTCTTCGCGTATTTTGGGCGAGCAGGCTTGCGGAGAATATATTTTATCAAAGGGACATTAGAAATCCTAATTTTGTAAAGAATTCACGCTTTGGACCAACCCATCTCTAAGATTAAAAGTATTGAAAGACAATATGAGATGGAAACAAGCCCAAAACATAGCTAGATATGAAACAATGGAGGCAAATGTCAGGCGAAGATCCTCAGTTCGCTATATAGAGAGCGTCAAATTGATCAGGTGCGTATCCTTGTGCTTAAAAAAAGTATTTTGTAATCTTTACGGATTGTGCAAATTTCACGGAGGCACCGGTTGTTTATTTTTATTTTTTCATCTCGGAACATAATTTCCGCGAAAATTTCCCCGCAGAAATGTCAACTCCAGACAAACATCAGGATAAAGGTAATTTTCTTATTTGCCTTTCAATTAGTAGTTTGATGATGTCATAATATAAGACCGATTTAAAAGAAGTTTGTAAATTAACAACGATTATGCGTTTACTTATTACGTGCCACAAAACAATGCGCATTATAAATTTGTTTCATTGACAAGTCACTCTTTATTCAAATGCTCATGATTTAACCATTAAAAGAAACATATTTCATATTTCAACTTCCCTAACACGGGGTGTGCTCCCTTGAATCCACCACTGCAAATGTCATTTAAGTTCATGGTTCGTGACAGATAATCTCTTTCATCAATTTTTCTATTTTATTAAATACCTTGTCCCACTTAGTCCGAATGATCCAGACGTAGATATAGAGAATATTATGCTAGTGTCTTTTGTTATCAATGTTATCGGTCAGGGTAAGGAGAATTGATAATGGGCGAGGTTTACCGAGCCCTTTATAAATTCTCCTTACCCTGACCGATAACATTGATAACAAAAGACACTAGCATAATATTCTATTTATCTAGTAACGATAACTGGAAAAAAAAAGATACAGACAATTCTTCCTATAAAGCGCGATGGAACAGACTTTATTCTATTTAAATCAACCAAAGTAGCAATTTTGACCCAAGTATGCGATGACGTAAACTACGCGAAGTGACGTAATGACACAAAGTAATTCGTCCGTTGTTTAGATCGATTTTAAACCCAATTTAACTGAAATTTAATAACTGGATGGACATATCTTTATATGACAGTTATTTCAATTCATTATTGAACAGATCGCCCAACAAAATGTTCTCAATTCGGCCTCGCTTCGATAAGTTTACTCATGCATAGAATTCATTACACATTATGACATAATGTACTAGGACAGTAAACACAGTCATCATTTCGAGAAAAAAAAACCCCGATGACAACGGTCTATCGATGAATTATTCTGCGGATTTTGGACCGTAGCATTGATAAAAGATAATGGATCCGACATTTAAGACAGTTCCATAGAAAAAGAAGCAATTAAACTCGATGTATTGTTATTTGTTGTGGTGTCATAACCATTCATGATTGGAAAGATGGGATGAAGACATCGGTGGAAAAGAAACCTGGAGTTCAGTGTGCAGATGGAGAGCTAAAGCATTCTGGACAACAATCACTATAACCGAGAGTTGCAGGTGGGTTTCACTTATTTGTTTCCTTAGATTTTCAAGCACATCTTATTATTGTCATTCGAAATATATGAATAGATCTAGTTGTACAATGACTGAACATTTTTGTCCTGCAATTTGCATGATTTCTGTTAGACTGGTGACAAATACTTTTTGGCCCCTCACATTTTTACCATATCATTCCTGGCAGAGTAGTAGGTCATTCTTTTTCTATTGATTCTTGCCTTGTCAAACATTGCTTTCATGGGATTGTCCTTTTTTCATACCAATCATCTGCCTTAGAAACACACCTGAACAAAATTTAGATAAAAGATTGAACTGTTCAAGATAAAAGGAGAATGAAGTTTATTAATGTTTATTTAATATCTTGTTGTTTCTATTGAAATTGTCTTTGGCTTGATTTTCTGGTGTAAATTATGTAAAATGAAGTACATGTACATTCAGAATTCATTTCCTTAATTGCTTTTAATTTCTACTTTCAGGACTGTGTGAAATTCCAGATTTCTACAACAAAATTCTGAGAGAAAGAACTGTGATGATATGCTTGCATTGGATATTCCAGACATCAGATTCTTGTGTTAAGATTTTAAAAGGATTATGGATAACTTAAAGCGTTTTCTATACTGTGTTTTAGAAAATGGACATATTTCAAAATATTTCACTGAAAATGTTACATTTAAGTAAGGTAACAGAGCCAGATGTTCTGATCTGTTTCAACAAGTGTGTGAGATAACTATAAATCAAACTTGACAACTGAACAAAAAGTGAAGTTTCCAGATTTCCCCCTCATCCTTGAATTGTTAAGCCAGTGAGTACTTTTGGAGAGTCAAATTCCAGTAGGCCTTTCTCATATAATATAGGACATTGAAGGCAGCCTCAAATAGTTACCTTTTCCACTTATCTAAAGAATGGGGGCAATTGGATTTTGTTTTCTGATTTGACTTGAGCAACAAGAAAATTTAGAGAAATTTTACCTCTTTGAAGCTATTCCTCTTAATAACTGTTATTAACCTGTTATTAAATGATTTCCAAACAATGACAATGTTATAAGAGTTGTGTGTAGACACCTATAGAAAAAAAAACTGTTGAGAAAGGAAAAAAAAAATTCACCCTTCCAATAAATCAACACATTGATTTCTGAATATTTCTGCTTAAGATGTATCAAAACAGCATACATCATTATTTTATACTATTTGATATCAACAGAAAACTCTTGAAAATGTTATTGGAAGGGTAATTTCTTAAACTAGGCAATTTCTCTTTTCAAAAAATGATTTCTATTCATATAGTCTACTTTATGAATTTGGGATGATCAACAATGTTTTGCTTTGAAATTGTAATTGTTTCATTTCCACACATTCATAAACTTATAGTAGTTTGCCTCTGTAATTTTTCTTTAAGATTTGAAAGAAAAAGAGTGAATAAGGAAAATTTGCTTGACATAAGTGATAACCCCTTCTTTCACAGTGTTTCAAATTCTTGCCATTTAGAAAAAAATAGCAAGTTGGTGTTATTGACCAATGTATGATTAGTCTTTGATATGAAAAATAATGTTTTTCTCAAGATATCAGGTAGAGAATAGAGATCATCATGGCAAAAGGATTTATTGCTCATATTGAACAGTTAAATAATTCTTTTGTTACAGTGATATCAAAATCATTTGCTTAAGGCAAGGCATAGCAGGGTATCGTTAAGTCATGGTGTAAGTTATTTTAAATCAAATCACAATCATTACTGCAAATACTGAGTAATTGCTCAATAGTCAAGGTCATTCATTGATCTTTTTCTTATTTTTTCATAATTATTGAGGATTTGCCTTCTTTCTCATGCAGGAACTTTTCAAAGTTATGTTTTTAAGTTTATTGTATGCATTTAATCTTTTTTCTTAAACAGTTATATTTTGTTTTTTGATTTTGAATTTAAAATATCAAAATTATTAGAAATCTTGAGTTCTTGTTGACGTGTTGACTCCTTTGTGTATATGCGTTGGTCGTTTCAGTAGGTCAAAAGTAGTTCCGGCAATGTTGATCATGTGATACATCACGTGACGCATTGACCTGATATCACTTATTTATATCAGGCAGGCGATATCAGTCAGTGGATGGGCTAGTTGCTAGATAAATTTCACTCTACGTCTGGATGCGTTCGATATAAAAGGGTGTCAAGCGGATATCGATTTTTCGAGGTAGTGCATGTCGGGAAATCTGTAGAAAGGTGCGGAGTTAAAATTACAGGTAAAATCTAGCGGGAATATAATATCGGCTCCTTTTCGTTTGGTAGAATATATATATATATATATATCTATTTACATGAAATCCGAGATTCCCTTTCCCTCATATGAATTTTGTCAATTGCCAAAGTATTGCAACAGTTGATTTCAATTGAATACGTAGATATTCATTCATTGAGTAAAGATATTTGTGACTCTATTGCGAGAATCTAGAAAACACTCAAACCATCAGAGAATTTTTTTATGGAAACTTTAGCCACACAAAAAGCCTTTAGCCTATCATTTCTGATGGCCGATTCTATGGGAAAATGGACTCTCAATTTGATATTTTCCTGAATTATAGAAATCTGCAGTATGGGTCTAATCTGAAATATAAATCTAGAAACTATTTCAAAGTACACTGTTTGCAGGTTGGGCGAGCGGGCGGGAAACAAATCAGAGACATAGATAACAGCTATGTCTTTTAAACAAAGTATTCAAAAGCTATATAAACAGCTTTGGGCATGTTATAAAGGGGGAGTATCGAAAAGTACATCTTTCGGGTTGTTGGTCTAAATATGAAACGCCAAGTTTTATTACCCCAGACGGGAGCGATGCGCGTCACACAGAGACACTACTCCAGACACCGCTGTACATCACACAACATGTGCCTTACCCTTTATCCTGTTAATAGCATCATAGTTTTGTCCTCAAAGAATATGCTTTTGACATAGATTTTTATTTCTAAAGTACATTGATATTAATCAAATTTACAGATTTAAGAGCAAGTTTCTTCTGAATATCATCTATGTTTGCAGCGAAATGGTAGTTAGCAAAACCAAATCCTTTTTTACCAATACAATATAGATTACTTTCTTTATGTAGTTAATAGTTTGTATTTTACCTAATCGATAAGTTTGTGTGCTTAATTGCAGTTTGAATTTAAGAATGGTAACGACCTTGTCTGGGAAACTGAAGGGTAACTAAATGTTGAAAGCTTACAAAACTGATGATGTTAGATTGGTCGTTATTGCAGCATGAAACGTTACCTTTGGATTCAATATTTTTTGAAAATTAAAATGGTACAGAAAAAGGTATTGCCCAATGCTTTCATGCATGGAATGAGTCGGACAAACTCATTTTTTTTTTATTATGAATAGATTGGTTAATGAACTATTTGTTTGTTTAATTGGACCAGTAAAACATTTAGAAAAAAAGATAAAAAAATCAATTCAAAATATTCACTACAACCATAACCCAATGTATCATTTCATAAGTATAGATATGAACATAAGAATATACGCATTCAAATTGAGACCATTGTGGAAGCCATATCACAACTGATTCAAGTGTAGGTACTCATAAATGTTATGAATGTTTCGCCACTTTTAAACCTTCTTAGATTTTCAATTTGCCATGTATGAATTGTGGTAATGACGGAAAATTATTAGGACATTCGTATTGATCAAACCAAGAAAAAGCTTCCCTGTCCCTCTTCAAATCTTGCAATATGTGCGGAAAATAAATGAATTTTAATTAAAAACGTTTAAGTGGCTATCCAAGTTCAACAAAATTAAAAATGACATTTCAGTGAACAATTACGGTTTCAAGTAGCTAAGAATTAGATTCAAGGAAATAGACTGGAGAAAGACTTCTTGACAATCGATGACCCAAACGGCCTAGTTTTGTCTACTTCTTTGTGGCCTTGATGCGTTATTCAAATATATCATAATTTTCGGGTTGTTTCTCTCAGTATATAAAGAATCTACGTGAACCAATAATAAATTTACATTCAACACAATTAGAAATCTTAAGGTATCACACATTAAATGGATCCGAAATACTTCGGACGTACCTGTATATCTTTCACGATGACTGTAATTCTATTCGGATTCTATTCGGACACCTTTACAGTCATCGTGAAAGATTTACGTCCGAAAATTTTGTTTTGTTTTTTCCTTTGAATTGTCATACAACAACCCATTTATTCAAATTAAATTACAATAACATTTACATCATATAAATATATATACAGTATAGTGTTTTCTAAAATTGGCATTTGACATAATCAAATTTGTTCTCAAAGTCTAAAATAGCACTAAGAAGGAGTTGAGTAGACGAAGAAGAAGAGAATGGGAAGGGAGGAAGAAAATGATGGTGACCATCTTTTTATCAACACAAATATTTACAAAGGATTGTTTTCGAAACAAGTGTGGCGAAGCAAATCGCTTCAAACCAAAAATGTTGATTTTGTTTTTATCAATTTAATAAGGGAGGCGTTGATGTTCATTTTTAGCATCGTGATATGGAGTTGACAAACAGTCCGAGTGAATTTTGAGTTTACCTATTTTATGTAAGAGATGTTTTAATCAAAATTGAATCTAAAGTGTCTTTTCCTTTGACAATGGATTTCATCAAATGACTCTACTTTGGTTTAAAAACGAATTCATATTTCCCGTAGATCAAATGTTAACAATCGTTCATGTTTTTGTTTTTTCTGTAAATCACCAGAAATGGAAGCAATAAGCAATGTTATTGGTCAATCCCACCTTCTTTCTGATTGGTGTCCATATTTTTCCTCGACACCGATTGGACCCCTCACACACAGAGGGGGAATGCTGACGCGTTTTTATTGCAGGGCGCCTCCAAGCTGTCACGTAGTTACAGTTAAATCTTTATTTCCTCCAAAAATGAAGATTACAAAAAGATTACAAAATATTACAAAAGATTATACAAAATATTACAATGACAAAAAAGAAATAAAATATACATTGGTGAAAGATGAAGATGAACAAGGTTGAAAGGAGATGAGAGAAAAAAAATAGATTTCTAACATCAAACATACATTATATAAATTGAGCACTACCCTGCATACTTCCTGGATAACTATGCAGTTATATATTAGGTTATTAGTCTTAAGTTACCAAAGGACTGTCCATTATGAAATAATTGGCTGCTAATTGTGAAAAGAATTGGTCCCTGTTGTCCAGACTGAAGTCCTTGACACTAGTTATAGTAACATTGTTTGAATATTTATGAAAATTTGAGAATCACATGCAATTTTATAGAAAATATGCAAGTACATGTATGTATATACGGTTATATAAGGATAGTACATTCTATCAGTAGGTGAGTGTGCTTTTCACTGAACAAATGTGATTGCCTTTTTTTGAGTTCTTTATGTTATGTGTACAATAACCACTACACCACCACGAATTTGACAATCGAAAGGAATGTACATACTGCGATTAGAATATATACACAGACAACCATATCTACAATTTATATAATCAATGTGTTATTTTGTTTTTCATTTTAATTGTAGACGGTGAAAACAATATCCCTCCTCCGCCGTACTCAGGGCCCTACAACAATGCCTCTGGTGGTCAGGGACCGGATTGGTCAGGAAAAGCGAACCAAGCGGAATATGGTCCTTCACAGGGCTATGCTCCTAGTCAGGGTTATCCACAGCCGGTCATGTATGTTCAGGGGCACCCTGGTATCCAGCCTGGACAAATGATGGTGCAATACCCAGTTAGTAACTGTTCAATATGTTTTGATGTTATTACATAAGGCTTGTCATGGTTTTCATTAAGATTTGAAGTAACAGATCCAGGTTAAGATCTAACTGATTCAGCCAGGCAACCCTCTTTATCCGGCGATATGACTGGGTATGAAGTGCTGATTCACAAGGGATTTTAACTGATGGTTTGCATTGGTAACTGGCTCTTGACCAAAACCCTGGCTTGTGTCAATTTTGACTTAAAGGAGCCATTTTAAAATGATTCTTTTAATAGCAAATGGCACCATCGAAAAATGACACCGTAAGTCCTGTCCAGTTTTGGGAAAAGCAGTCTTAGGGTTGAGTGTCAGCTTCAGGATCTGATGGTTGTCTCTGTTAGATGTAATAGAGTCTTCTTTAAAACAGTATGTCCATTAATATAACACTATTTCTATTTAGTTGGTACCCATTTGAATCTTCTTATTGGGACAATGTTTATGTCTACAAACAATATTGGGTTTGAAGACGTATAATAAGAGCTTACAGGTGTGGCAAGATCTGATCTTGATTTACTTGTCCGTAAATGCTAATTCTTTTTCTTCACTTGTCTATATTTGGGTATATATTAGATTTAAGTCAAAATCCTCTTGTCTGGTTGGGCATTTTAACAAACCTGAAATATGGTCCATTTTCTTTGTACATCTATTGTGCAGCTTTAAAGAAAATACAAATGTACAATCACCTTTAATAAACAAACAAATCAAAATAAGATTGTGCCATCCCTGACAATAACTGTTTAATTGTTGAAACCTTTGTTGAGTATTGAAAGCAGTGCTTTCAGTTGGCGACAGTGGTGCAGTGGTAGAGCGCTGACCTCTTGTACCGAGGGTGCCGGTTTCGAATCCCTGTTAAGCGAAGTGAAAAATGCCGGGTTAACCCATGAATGGGCGCGAGTACTGGTATAGTATCCAGGAAGCAGTCATCGAGACAGAATTAAATAAGCGTCAAGCTTCTGTCACAATCAATGTAAAACAAATAAGTTTAAACTAAATCAGTGCTTTCTTTACAGGTAGTCCAAGCCCAGCCATTGATTGGCCCTCCAATCCAAGGACCCCCTGTGAGAGATTACATGGTGATGGCCATTGTAGCCACAGTATTCTGCTTCTTTCCCACTGGAATTGCTGCTATAATGAAAGCATCTGAGGTGAGCGAACAAATGTACTATAGTGATAGTAAATGTGCTGTTTTACAATGCATACTGTTTTGATAATTCTGGTGTGTTTTCTTTTGTAATCTTCAATTGCTGCAATATTGTAAGCGTCAGAGCCTGAGGTGAGCGAACAAATGTACTATAGTGATAGTAAATGTACTGTTTTACAATGCATACTGTTATGATAATTCTGGTGTGTTTTCTTTTGTGATCTTCAATTGCTGCAATATTGTAAGCATCAGAGGTGAATGAATAATTTTGTTATATTCATACATGTAGTTTCTGTTTTGGGATGGGTACCATTTGAAATAGTCTGGGTTTTCCCTACTATATTGAAAGCATCAGAGGTTAGAAAAGGATTAGGATATGTTGATAGTTTCGATTTTTAAAGCTCATAGTATGGGAATATGGCAAACAGTGGAATACCATCACAACATGGTCTTCTTCAATTGGCATTTGTTATTGGTTGTATCCACAGGGGCTTGAATCAATGCATACCTCCCAAATCCCTATATATATACTATATAAGATCTCTTTATTATAGTATATACATAAGGTACGCATTGATTCAGGCCCCTGTGGTTGTATCCTACACTGATGATAGTCCTGTAAATCATTTGGACGAGATGGTTCAATTGAGAACCAAAAGTAAAAAAGGGTTAAGTGGGGAAAAAACAGGAAATAAATCAAAATAATTCTTCCTCAAACTCTGGACGCCTTGTCGAACCTCTCACTCTATTTCTTACCTCATGTTCAAGCATAAATTCTCCATAGACAATTGTGACAAAATAAAGAAAATGCCCATGATTGGCAATTTTTCCCTTTTAATCAATAATTTACACTAAATATCATTAAAAAAACACGCTTTTAGATTTATCACCAACTGCTGCTTTCAATTTGAACAAGTTGCAAATTTCATTATGCATGATTAGGTTGGTACTTTTCCTGTTTTGCTATTACATATCTTCATGAGGGGTAGTTTTTTAAGGCTGGACAAGAGATTGTCTGTAACCTATGTTACGTAGCCACCTCACTCTCTACAGCATAGCAATAATCAATCAGGACAAGATGTAACCTCTGCGTTACTGAGCCGACTCTTTAGCTCAGTGGTTATGTCTTGGACTGTCACCCAGGAGAACCGGGATCGAATCCTCACAGGGGAGATAAAATCCAAAGTGGATTTTTCTAGCTATGCTTCGTTGCGGACATTGTTTGTAAGACCTGTCTCTACCAGCCTTGATGGGAAGTTACTTAAAAAGACTTCCTCTATCCATGACAAACCAGGCATAGCAATATCTCTGAAATAATTATTGATGTGATATAAAACCCCAATAAAACAAACTTAATGACAGCTTTTCATTTTATTTCAGGTTAAGAGTTCTTTAGCATCTGGTGACACAACACGCGCTTTACAGGCTTCGGAGCGAGCGAAGAAACTGATTTACATCAGCATCGTGTTGGGTATAATATGTTATGTTGGGCTTGTAATACTGGTCGTGCTTGCATCTCGGTACCTGCATGAGATGTACATGCAACAGTTAAGGCGCCAGGTGTAAATTTGTATATTGGGCAGTAAATGACATGGGACGATGTATAATTTTCTTTATGGGGCCCTTAGTTGTTGAGTGGTTGAACTTTATTTTCTAAATATTGAACTTCGTGTTTTGGGACCGCGTATAATATAAAATCCTTTATAGGTGGTTAAATGTTAGGGATCCAAGTACATCTTCTTATATAGGTAACTATATGTTTAGCCACCCAGTATGATTCCCTAATTTGGCCACTCTGTGTTTAGGGGCCATGTATAATTTTCAATTTGAGCCACTAAATGTTAAGGAGAAAAGTACAATTTTCTATATGTTAGGAAGCTGAGTATAGTTTCCTATATTTGCGACTTTATGTTTAGGGGGTGATAATGACTTCTTATATAGGCCACTGCATGTCTATGGACTAAGTATAATTTTCTATTTTGACCACTTCATGTAAATGGCTGAGTAAAGTTTCCTATTATGGCCACTATATGTAAAGGGAATGAGTAAAATTTCCAATATATGCCACTATTTTTTTTAAGGAACTGAGTGTTATTTCTTCTATGTGCCACTATTCAAGGGACTGCATATAATTTCCTTTATAGGCCACTATATGTTAAAGGACTGAGTATAATATCCTATATAAGCCACCATTTTTTATGGGACTGACTGTTTTTCCCTTATATGGGCAACTGTAGGTAATGGCACCAATTACAATTTCCTATCTGAACCACTTTGTGTAAAGGAACTGCATATTTCCTATATAGGCTACTATATTTTAAGGGACTGCATATAGTTTCTTATATAGGCCACTTTAGGTTAAGGGACTGAGTACAGTTTTCTATATAGGTCACAATGCATTTATGTCACCATTGTTATAACTTTATATAACAATACCATTGCTTGTTTGTATATTATATAGAGTTTTTTCTGTTACACATCTTTCAAAAATATGAAGTGGTGCATGTCTTTGTAAATAGCCTCTTGTTTTAAACCATGAAATGTCGGGTATAATGTTTTATGAAATCCGTAACAACCTTTTGACAGAACTGAATGATGTAAGTTTTTTACCAGATTTGTTTTTTGGGATGAATTGATTTATTGAGGTATTTTCTGACCATTTAAACATTTGTTTGTCTTGTCAAAGGGAGTTACGGACGCAATAGCTGCCAAGGACTTTCTACTATATCAGTTGTTCTGCAAGTGCAAGTCGTTCTCCTAGTAAACTTTTTAAGAGGTAGGCTTCTTGTTAATTGACTTTCATGATTGGCCCAAGTAGGTAGTAGAATAAGATACATCCTTATATCTATGATGTGTTGGTTATCTGATTATGACAAAAATGTGTTGAGGTGATGTAAAGAACCAATTGAAACGAACAATCAAAGGTAACAAATTAATCAAAAATGGTTGTTCACAGAGAAAATTTGAAAGTCATGATTAAATGTTGCTTGATAAACAATTAGAAATAGGTATTGAAATCATATTTCAGGAATCGTTAATTTAAATAAGTATGTTCAATGAATATACAGTTTAACACTATGACGATGACAAACACATGCAGTTTGATAATTTCTTTAAAAGCTGTTATAATGGGTTTTAAGTCACAAGGAAAAAAGATTCATTGATAATAACCAAAGGGGTTCTTTCTAACTCAGTGATTTATTTTGTTCATTGTAGCTATGAAAAAACTTTTTCTAGCATATGGAAACTTTTCAATGCTCATTTACTAAGATAAAGTTTAATAAAAATTGCAGGATTGAAAACAAGTGCAATACCTTCATTAGGATACAAATATTAGTTTGAAAATATTTATTTCACATTGATAGAAGCTTGAAGCTTATTAAATTCAATCTCGAAGACTGCATCCTGGGTGAAGACCAGTTCTGGTGTCACATTGTTGATTAGTCCAAACATTTTTGCTTGGCTTAAACAGGAATTTAATCCAGGACCCTTGCTTGGTTATGAGGGTGAGACTCTACCACTGGATATCAATATTGCTTTACAGGATTAAAATACATATGTATCTTGTTAGTATTTGTAAATATATGTTACATTATGTGTCTTGTCCAATTATGACGTCATAAAAAATGATGCTCCTGTTATTGTTTTGCAAATGATCTTCTGTTAATTTGTATTAATTGTGTATACATCATAGGAGCACCAGTGTATTATTCTCTACAGTATTTTGTAATTATTGTTACCATGACTTTGTTATTCATGCCAAAATGTTCTTGAAAACCATTTCTCATATTTGATTTTTTTTTATAATGGGTTATAAACTATTGAGCAAATGAGGAATTTGACCATTGCAAACATTTTCTTCTTTTGCAGTATTGATTCATATAAATTTCCCTCACTTATTTATAACTTATTAAGTCTTCTCTAGGAATATATATCACAGATATCTGTATCTAAAATTGATAAATGTTGCAGGGTATATTTTGTTTTTGTGAACCCATGAACTGAAATTATCATTATAAATAATAGAACCTTTTTACAAAATAGTTTGAGAGTGTGATTTGTTGAAATAATAATATGACTTTTAGTGTCTATTTTTTTTGAAGAACAGATCTGTGCATTTACACAATTCCTCCCAGAGATGAAATTTTATTAACTTTAAATGTTCAGTCAAAACTTGTTTTTAGCAACCACCTTTAATATCAGCCTTGACTTGTAATAATGTTAAATCGTTTCACAATTACCCTTATAAGACTAACACAATGTTGCTAAGGATATTAAAGGGGCCTCCGTGGCCTAGTGGTTAGAGTACAGAACTTGAAATCACATGGCCCCTCTCCGCGTGGGTTCAAATCCTGGGAGGGATATGGATTTTCATGAGAGGCAGTCTCCCGACTGACTTACGGAATGCCGATGGTTCTACCCTCCTTGACCAGCCCTTATGGGCAGTTGAGTATGGGGTCTTCCTCCATCATTAATAGTCGGGCATCGCTACATAACTGAAATAATGTTGATGTGATGTAAAACCCATATAAAAAAAAAGAAATAAGGATGTTAAACGAAAGAATAAAGTCCAGTAGGAGATTCCTGAAAGACCTGCATCCTATATTAAGACGACCTCAGACTAAATACTTTTTCAGATGCGGCTTAAGTGTTGTCACTCAAAACAACACTGAACATATAAAGAAGACTATTTTATATATTTGTGTTGCATCTTTGCAATGAAATGCTCATACTGAGAAAGAGGTCAATGCCGTGAAAAAAAGATGAAATAGCCCTAGCGATGAAATGCTAGGAGCATAGAAAGGTGCCCTGATCACATTGTTATAACTGATAAAATGTTGACCCCTAACCCAAACAATAACAATATTTGACTGGTTTGTTGCAGACGACTCTGGAAAACATTGTGGGAAAAGGAGAAATCGCTCTTAAGGAGCAATTTCTCCTTTTCCCACAATGTTTTCTGCCCTATCAAAAGATAATTTTTCAATTTCATCACTTCTTGAAATGTAGTCTGCAAACTTTTTCAATATGGGACATTTGAAAATCTGGCATTTGGTAAAGGGTTAATTATGATATAGTTTAATACTCAAATCCAACATTTTTTGATGCTTTACACATTTATATCTACACTCATAGTCTTATAAGAGTATGGTTGCCATTGAAAGTTGTAATACTTTATTGTTTTGTTACTCATTTGTAAATAAAACTTGTTTTCATTGAGATTCATTTTCTTTGTTGATAAGGAGAATTTCCCCATTACCCAGTTTTTAAAAATTCAAAATATATTTTATTTCTCAAATTATGATACAATGCTTGAGAGAATATAATAATATATATAAAACAGTGAACCTATTTCTAACACATGACAAACAATTATAGTAGAGTGCTCCCTCTCTCTCTATATATATAAGAGTTGATTAATGTTAAACATCTTCCTTTTTATTCTATTTTTACCTTTCCCATTTCTCTTTAGGTATTTACAGTCAAACTTGTGTTAAGAGGCCAGCCTATGGGACAGAGTAAATAAGCTGTTTAAGACAGGTTGGCTGCTTAACACAAATTGATTTACACTATAAATCTAACAATGGGACTTTCTGTAGTGGCTGTTTAAGGCAGGCTTGCTGCTTAAAAGGGTGGCTGCTTAACACAAGTTCGACTGTACATATAGCATGAAAGTTACCTAGGTAACTAGCAAAAGAGAATATCTAACAAACAAAATATGATAAAACAAAATGCAATATCCATGGAAGCCCAAAATATGGTTTCTAAGTGGGGCTTTTACGTTTTAAGGTGATTGTAGAAAAAAAACTATACTACGTTATTTACTTTAGTAAACCGATTTACTATAAATCTATAAATAAATCATTCACGTTTTCCTAGAGATTTAGTCTTCGTAATAAATATATATTCAACTGTGTTGATAAACAATGAAACGATGTTTTTTAAGGATAACATAGCGATTTCAAAGAGTATGGATATAAATGAACTATCATGGAAGAGTTATGCTTTCTTTAAGTGAGTTGACATGTATTTGGTTGTGTGCATTTGTGATCTGTCATGGGTTTCCGTGCTTGAACTTTGCCACGAAATTGACCCCAGATTGAGGTAAGTTTTCTTTTTTGCTAGTTAGTTATAATTGTATCTTATGAAAATGCTAAATGATTATAGTGGTAAGTTCACAAAAGGTTTTTTACGTCATTGATTTGTTTGCAGTTCATTAATTGTTTAAATTTTATTATGTTTGGCCGGATATAGTAACGCTAGAACTGTTGTTAAAAGCTCTATCTTACAGAGTGATATTTTGAATAAACCGTTTTCTACTGATAAAGGACAGTATATATTCTAAAGTAACATAAGACTAGATATTTGACACTTTTCCAATCTCTTGTATTACAGTACAGGAAAGATATGAAACATTTATATTGTATATATTTCAAGCCGTTTCAATGGTTTTAGTTCGTTAACAACGTTAACAATCTAAACGTAAAAGAAGAGGTAGTATTTCTTGGATCACTTGAGTCTTCAGAAATGTTTAATCACTCGTGTTTATGACGCTAGCAAGATGAATGAGAAATAATTCCTATGTCTGTTTATAAAACAAAATTAGCTGTGTGAGGCACATAGACTTCACATACTTTATCCAAAATACGGGATTTAAGCAACTTAAAAGTAAATAATTTGAAAGTGGTGATTGGTTTGATAACAATGAATGTACAAATCAATTATTTAACGTTTTGCCTAACAGAGCCCAATTAGAGTTTTGGTCTATTTATGACTTATGATGCCCTTTAAGGCTTACATGTAACTTTGGGTGTTTCGTTTCTAGCATATTGGTGTGTTTTTGGTCCAATTAGTAGGTGGAGTTGATAAAATAATAAGGGGCTTAATCATATATTGGAACAACTTGTGGGTTTCATAACTGACACTTGTGTATTTCCAATTAATTTGTCCATTAATGACGAGTGTTTGATTCCTGACTTGTTTTTTCCCTATGGTGGATTGGGCCCTTTACCACGGTCCCAATGCATTATGCTACAGATAGATGTACCAGGCATAGTCTAATAGATCAATTCACGGGGCCTCTGTGGCCTAGTGGTTAGAGTACAGAACTTGAAATCACATGGCCCCTCTCCGCGTGGGTTCAAATCCTGAGAGGGATATGGATTTTCATGAGAGGCAGTCTCCCGACTGACTTACGGAATGCCGATGGTTCTACCCGCCTTGACCAGCCCTTGTGGGCAGTTGAGTATGGGGTCTTCCTCCATCATTAAGAGTCGGACATCGCTACACAACTGAAATAATGTTGATGTGATGTAAAATCCATATAAGAAAAAATAAAAAAAAAATAGATCAATTCAAATGACCAGCTTCGTATTGAAACTTGACATAGATGAACTTGCATAAGCAGTGGACAAATGTATCATATATTTGGTCGCTGTGTATGCAAGTTCATTTTCTGGTTTAGAGGATTCGAAAAAAAGCTTTATGCTTTACTCACTACTTTATGATGGATCTAACAAATTGGTTGTTGATATATTTCGGTTGGTCCTTCTAGATTAGCTAGACAGTGAGACATGATACATGGCTTGGACCAACGTCATTGAGAAGGGATAAGCGTGAATGCTTCGCATGTTAAAGGCAGAAGTTCAAGAACACAATTGGCAAAACAAAAGACCAAAAACGAATGAAAATGGCCTCCACCTATAGTACTTTGTGTTGTGGCAAAGACTTATATATATGTTTATTAGATATTTGTGTAATGGAGTAAGTATTATGTTTTGGAAACAAGTTCAATGTTAAAAAGTTGAAGTACAAGAAGTGACGAACAGTTTCTTCTTTTATGATGTTTTATTTGAAACAGTGGGACACATCAGAGTTTTTTTCCTTCAATTAGGAAATTTTGTCGCGGGAATTGATGAAATGGGAAGGCTTAAAGCTGGTATGACTTTGAGTTTTTGGGAAAACTGTATATTTTAAAGACATTTTGGAAGGTGTCTTTTATGGGAGTGTGCTTTATAACGTAAGAAAGCCCTGCACATACACGGGAGTAGACACGGCTGCTCCTCCGCTATTTAAATTGAATATGTTCATGATCACCAAACAACCAACTTTACGACTGTGATAGATCTTTTAGCAGCTTAGTAAATGAACACTCTTTTCAAACAATTTTTCTGGTTAAGCGGAAAGGGAAGTACCTTACTAAAGTAATTTAAGCCGGCACTGAAAGTCGACATGGGTGACTCGAGACTATATATGTTTCAAGATTATAGGGTAAGGGACTTTGGGAATGATATACACAAAAGAGGTCCCGCTTTTTTCCTTGGCTTTGGATTTTTTGGACGGAATAATGGTCATTTGGCGCGCATATGAACGATAAGGGATGGAATGACACCCACTTATTGAAAAAAACCCACTACATTTAAGTAGACCATGCAGTTGAAATTGATGGAGGGTTGGAAATGTAATGCCTACCGATATCTGACCCATGGCGCAAGATACATGGACATACATTATTGATGGCGTGCTAAGACATTTATTAGGATCAACGTACTCCCTTTTCTTCATCGCAATTTATGTATGCTGAGTCATCTCATTCCCAGAATATGGTCATGTGTTTCTGGCCCAAAGTTAATCCAACATCAGAGGACAAATGCGCTTTGGCATCTGCAAATACATTTTGGTATTTGGTAGAAATCATTGTGACTTAATCATACATTTCTCATTTTGTCACAGGAGCTTTTGACCTCTACAGACGATGTGCTAAAGTGAGATGATGAGAAGTAAGACGTATAGAAATACACACATTTCCCGATTGTTCATCCTTTCTTAATACTATAATACCCAAAAGCTATTTGTACCCACCCGCCTTGTTAAAAGCAACAGTTACACGACAATTTCAAAGTTGGCATCTGATCAAGTCTCGTTGTATTATATATATATATAATGCGAATATTTATGACGGGTCTTTCCTAACACCCTCGCCCCTCCGGAAAATCCGCCGACTTTGCGTTTCTGCTCTGAAGGACTAAATACTTATTCGAACCGTCTAAGTATATGTATCATTCTCCAAACACTTGCTTCAAAAACTACTATTGTACCGTTGCTTATTCTTCACATTGGATAGTTACCGATACTTCCTTATTTGTATGACATTAAGGTCTAAATAATTCGGCTGGCAAATGTTATGGATGAGAAAGCCATTAACATTTGTCTGGTTTCGAATTTTTCACTTTCCAAGGTTTTAACGTGGATGAAGAGTCCCAGTCTGGATTACCACACGTGGAGGTGACATCAATCTTATCGGGGATTTCTGTTGACACTTTAGAGAACCGAATTTAACACTTCGCTCGCCACGTATAAATCATTTCAAGAACATGCTGCGTTTTTGTCCTTGTTGAATAATATGACGTTATTTCTTTCATTTTTTCAAGAATCAGATACGCAAATGCACGCGGACATTCAGGACATTAGCCGCTTTTCGATGCCATATTCGATCTTTACGTACAGTATCCGTTGCAGACGTTTTTGAAACGTTTGTTTGAGATTGGTGATGTGTGCAAAGTTTCCAGTTCAGGCATTATTTTCCATTATTTCTGAGGAAAAGTATCAAATGTCAATGCTGTTATAACTGTTTGGAAAGTCTCTCTCTCGTAACTAGCATAATAGCCAATCGTTTTCATTTTCCGATGCTATCATAGCATCCACCAAACAATAATGATATACCCGTCTTTTGTATTGTAACAATGTCAACCCAGGTCTCCGTTCCTTCTTTTTATCCATACAAAGTGTGAATTGCAAAGGAACGAGACCTGGTTGAGGTTGGAACTGTTATACCATGAGTAAAGCATTATGAATGGCGCATTGTTTGGTTACCCATTATTCCATTCATGTAAACAACAAATTGCATACTTGTCTTCCATCAATGACACTCTTTAGAATGGTTTTATCAACAAGACGTTTAAGACAAGTTGCAGTTCGAACGAAAACATGTTGTACTAGTTTGATTATGGAGCACGATATACATGATATAACAGTAAAGTCAATGAGTCTATAACAGTAAAGTCAATGAGTCTATAACAGTAAAGTCAATGAGTCTATAACAGTAAAGTCAATGAGTCTATAACAGTAAAGTTAATGTGTCTATAACAGTAAAGTCAATGAGTCTATAACAGTAAAGTCAATGAGTCTATAACAGTAAAGTCAATGAGTCTATGAAAGTAAAGTCAATGAGTCTATAACAGTAAAGTCAATGAGTCTATAACAGTAAAGGCAATGAGTCTATAACAGTAAAGTCAATGAGTCTATAACAGTAAAGTTAATGTGTCTATAACAGTAAAGTCAATGAGTCTATAACAGTAAAGTCAATGAGTCTATAACAGTAAAGTCAATGAGTCTATGAAAGTAAGGTCAATGAGTCTATAACAGTAAAGTCAATGAGTCTATAACAGTAAAGGCAATGAGTCTATAACAGTAAAGGCAATGAGTCTATAACAGTAAAGTCAATGAGTCTAGAACAGTAAAGTCAATGAGTCTATAACAGTAAAGTCAATGAGTCTATAACAGTAAAGTCAATGAGTCTATAACAGTAGAGTCAATGAGTCTATAACAGTAGAGTCAATGATGCTATAACAGTAGAGTCAATGAGTCTAGAACAGTAAAGTCAATGAGTCTATAACAGTAGAGGCAATGAGTCTATAACAGTAAAGTCAATGAGTCTATAACAGTAAAGTCAATGAGTCTATAACAGTAGAGTCAATGAGTCTATAACAGTAAAGGCAATGAGTCTATAACAGTAGAGTAAATGAGTCTATAACAGTAAAGGCAATGAGTCTATAACAGTAGAGTCAATGAGTCTATAACAGTAAAGTCAATGAGTCTATTACAGTAAAGGCAATGAGTCTATAACAGTTAAGGCAATGAGTCTATAACAGTAGAGTCAATGGGTTGCGATACCAAAGAGAATTACCACGTCTCTACTCTCAGTTATTTCTTACTTCCGAACAAGAATGATGTGTTCCGAAATAATAAATCATTGAATGTTGATGGTTTCGGAATCATGTCGTATTCTTCGAGGTTTTTGTAAAATGATGTTGAACGGTAAAACAGTCTAGAGTATTGCAATGCGAATCTTCAAGCGTCACAAATACCAAATTGTCAGCTCTCTCGAGTCTTTATGCTGATCTAGATTCAAACTGTATTGCAACATAATGAGGATGGAATGGTCTCAAACGTCCCTACGTCTGCGCATGTCTAGCGCTTTGATCTGATCCAGGTGACGAAGTGTATGGTTCGGAGATCATCTCCCAGGGGACGCTTAGATTTGTATCGATAAAAGATGTCTCTCCTCAGCGGATATCGTCCATCTATTCAAATGGAGCCTCGGATTGTGTGTGCATGTGTGGAACAGCGACAGGGGATTATCCCTGGTATTTGCCTTGAAAGCCGTGACGATCTCACAAGCTCTTTGGGATCAGTATCTAGTTCATGTTTCCTCATAGAGGGTCAAGAGCTGATTACTTTGAACAAATATTTCTCCGAAATACACATTTCAAACAGCATAAGAAGCAGAAGCAAATAGCCAACTTTAAGTTGTGAGAACTTGTTGCCTGACCCTTGAGATATATTTTTACCAACACAGGGGTTTTGTTCGCTGATGGCAATCAACTACGTTTATACACTTAACTATATCTAGCCTGATTCACTTTGGATATGGCGGCAAGTCATAAATCAATGTGGACGCTGAAATCTCTGCAAATATAGCTCCGAAAAACACATTTTGGACAGGTTAAGAAACGTAATAGAATGGCAAATTATAAGCTCTAAGGACTTGTTGCTAGACCCTTTTGACAACATCCTTACTATCGGATTTCCATGTAATACTATATGATAATGTATACTGATTGGTCTTACGAACATTGTCCGCAACATAGCATAGCTAGACAAATCAAATTTGGATATATAGTCTGTGGGGATTCGATCCCGGTTCGTCGGGCGAGAGTCCAAGACCATTAGCACTGAGCTTCAGAGTCGGCTCAGTAACGCAGATGTTAGATTAGGCGGGTCTCTGGCCCCGGAAAATATTTTTTTCTTTTACCACGAAAGGTAGAAAATTTCCGCTGGTGCCAGGGTGTAGAAGAGGTATAGAGATGTCAATTTAGGGGGGATGCCAAAAATGAAAGTGGTGCAGATTTTTTCTACGGTCCATTTTGTTACCCCACCCACCCTCAAACAATGATATTTTTGAAAAATCAAAAAATCAATTTGGTTTTTTCCATGAACCATTATAAACAGACTTTACATAGTGTCTTAAGATGTTTTACTTTATTTTTGGGTAAGAATAAGTAGTTTTGATGAAAACATGGATGTAAGTCATTTGAACGTGAAACATTTAAAGCAATACTTGCGCTAATATACACTCAAATTGTGAAAGTCCTTGAATAATTGAGAATGCACTCAAACGGACTTTAAATTCCCTTTAACAGAGGAATTGAGAAGGTAACACATTAATATGATGCTTTTAAAAGAGTGATTACTCTAAGGTTTGTTTACAAATAGCGTTAAAACTAGGTCAACCGAGAAACTCCAGGAACCAATACACCCCGAAAAAATCTCCATTTTGAATGTTCACGTTGTTAATATTGGATAAATGACAGTATTTTTATGTGTTTCACGTGATTTTTCTAACCAGGTGATCACCACTCGTTAATCTGAGCCCTCCTTGCTATTTCAGATGTTACTTAAATGTAAACTATGAAGTTAAATTGGTGGGCACCGAATTTGTAAAAAAATAGAACTTTGAAAAATAAATAATAAATAGTGCAGGCGTTATATTGTCTTGATCAAGTGGTTTTTCGCTATGTTTTAACATATTCTATCTTAATCTGTAACTCATTTTACCCAGTTTTGCAGTTTTTCTGAGCGCTAGTTTGCTTTTAAAAGAAAGCGTGTAGCATACTCGTGCATAATTTGCCAAAATGACACCAATGAGCCTATCAGAAATACACCAAGTCAAGGAGTCTAAAGCTTTTTTGATACACTACAGAGCTGAGATGAAGCTGTGGTAGTGACACAAAAAGATAGTTTGACAACATTGTTAACAAATCAAGTTGTGTCCTGAAAATGAGTGACCCAAATAAGGAAATCATTTTGCACAAAAGCTGCTATATTACATTTACAAGCAATCACCATACATAGAGGCTTAAACAACAAAACCAGGACAACGATTCAAAGGGTCTATATTCTTTTATGAAGGTGTTCATTCAACTGGAAAGATCTTTGCATTTTTTTGTGAAAAGAAATCGTACAAGAAAAACAAGCAGTTGATCGATATTGCAACATTCGAATTTTGCAAAACATTAGAGAGCAGAACAAGAGAAGGGTGTGATACACATTTCGACTGCAAAGTGGGTGATTATAGCAAACTTATTGCCACTGAAGCTAACTATCACAGAGAATTTCACAGCAGGTACATTAAGCAAGATGAAGGAGGGCAGTGGTCAAGGGGTAGAGCCTCAGCCTCGGAACTTGAGTGTCATGGGTTTGAATCCCGTGAGTAGCGGGATCTGCCCTGCAACCTTTTATCTATCTATATTCAGCGTGAGCACTGGTTATGTATCCAGGAAGCAGAATCGAGCATGATTTATCAACATTGTAAAATCTTGTTTCATAATCGATGTAGAATAAATAAGTTTAAACTAAGCAATATGTCACAGAGTGCAGTAGCATTAACAATGAAAATGTGCACAATACAGCACTGGAGAATCTTATCAGTGAAATACATCCAGATCTTACTGTTTTGCTGCATAAGTACCACACCTGTTGAGTAAATCAATGCCAATAGAGGAAGAAAACACGTTGGGTACAATAATCTCAAAGCCATACTTGAGTCAATTTATGCTCACAGATTGCAATTTCTTAAATCACATCTAAAAGGGAATTCTGACGTAATTGTTGATAATGCTCTTGGACTTGAAGACGTTATCAACCATGCAGCAAACCTAAACAGGGGCAGTAACTTTACAAAGCTAAAATCTGATCTGTTAGGAGAGAATGAACCAATACCTCAGTGTGATTTTGTTTTCATTCTGCACTGTTACTGCGATTAAAGAAGTGTGACTTAAATTGAATCGTATTGAAGTTCAGCCTCTCGACCCTTCTATGATGACCATTGAATAAGAGGAGAAAATAGTGCCACATGAGCTCTCTATTTTTCTTGCTTGGATTCTTTTGGCCGAGGAAAATGTGAAACTGGAAACCGTCCTACATAAAGGAGAAGTGTCCCTCACTGCATCAAAAAAGTGTTGTTGATATGTCAAGATATCTTTTATACAATCAGGTAGTAAATGCAAGATACCAAAGCATATACATGTGTAGGACTTGGTTTTGCAATCCACCAGCTCACGCAGTCCTAAGGAGCAATTGCATTGGTGAATAAAAATTGACATAGCATCAGCTATGATGAATTAGAACGCGTAGACACTTGTTGGGCTATTACTGTGGACAAAAAGTAGTCCCTGTAGCTGCAAACATTACATCATGTGTTACAATTTGGGCAGCTGGAGATGACTTCAACAGAGCTGCAGAGTCACTTGATGGTAAACACCTGGCCATTGTGAAAATGGTTATGTATCAAGTTGACAGCAACAATAACCCAATGCATGAAAACAGCAGGTCACCCGTGAGGACCTCTGAGATACTGGAAATTACGTGGTCCATTGCATTTTTACGGAAAGACCATCACACGGTGGTTCTTTTCCTGCTCAGAGGAGTACAGAAATGAAAGAGCCTTAGACAACTTATTTACTGAATTGCTTATGATGCCCACCAAACTGTTTAAAATGGACATTGATTGCCTTGAAAATTAACTGCCAGGATGGACAGTGTTTATGCAAAAGTGAGTCACAAGTCAAGCAATCCTAAAATCCAAAACTGGTTATTATCCAATGATCCCAGCCTCTGCCACAAAATACAATACTATCTACACCTTCAAGAGAATGTTCCCAGCCCTTGGTCCAAACTTGACATATGTCACATAAAGCTCGCTTGATCAAATGGAAGAATATGAATGAGTTCCAAAATGATAAGTTGGAAATGGGGGAATGTACAGGGTCATGAACTTCATGGGTAATAAAGGAAAGATTATGGAGGAGAATGGATTGGAAGATGTTTTTGGGGAATTAAATGTGTATGACCCTAATGTTGTACAGGTCATCCTAAAAAGAAAATCAAACAACAGAGAAATAAGAGTTGAAAGAATCTGTGAACAGATTGAAATAGAAGGCATTTGGGGAATGGTGCTCATGCAAATGCAAAACAAACTGCCTGTCGCGACGATGCAGTTGCTGAAAAAAAGACTGGTGTTCTGGTTTTCCAATGCATGTCTGTGTGATGATGAACATGTATAAATAGACTAGAACATTTCTTGTATTCAGAGAGTGATGAAGATGATAAAGCATCAGACATGACGTGAAATCAACACAAAAACACATAAGGAAACCTTATGACAGAGTAATATAAATGAAGTAACCAGGTTTGAAATGGCTTAAAATGACAAAACCAACGTCTTCAAATGATAATTCATTGGGAGATAACAATGAATGTAAGCTATGCAAATAATGTGTACATAAAGTGTGCGTTTTGTAAGATACTCATATAATTGCAAATATGACGCTTTTTGATAGGGCAATACATGCAGTACATAATGCGGAAGCATCTCTAATTAATCTTAGGCTAAGTGTTGATTTATACATTGTAAAAAGAATTCACAAAGCTGCTCCATGAGCTTTTCATATTAATTTAGCGCAATATTAAAAGATCACGAATTTCATCAACCTTATGTGACCATTCATGGAGGCCGCCGGTTTTTTTTTAATTAATATAAGTTCTGGTTCATAAATGATTTCAAACAAAATCTAATGTTGTGACCACTTTGTTTAACAATATCTGTCAGAAAACTTATAAAGATTGTCACAAACAGAATGTGTTGATGGTATACAGTAACATAAGTGCCAATGCCAACTACAAGTAACCACCCTGTTGCTATACATTTTAGTTCAAGTGAGTCGAAAAGTAGGCGTTTATATGTAGCATATGCAAGCATATGATATTGCCCTCGGCAAACTTATTAAAATCAAACTGTCTTAAGGAAAATTGCATATATCTAGATCATAAACTACATGAATTAGTCTTTTACTCAATATATTACTCAATATATTGTAAATACATAGTGCTCATGTAAAATTGTTGAATAACATTTTACAAAAAGACGCAACAAAAGCAGCAGGAAAATGTCAACATTGATATTCAAATATCTATTTTTGATAAACAAGGCCTCAAAATACCAATATATTATATATTCCATGCAAACTAATTAGTTTCAATGATGTTAATGGATGATAAGAATGGTAGAATGGGTAATTGGTATATATAAGTGATGTAAAGAAAAAGAACAAAAGCAAATGACGGTGATGTTACAAAACTTCATTTTTTAAAAATCTGCACCACTTTCAGGAGTGGCATCCCCTCTAGAACTTTCAGGGATACTTTAGGCTATTTAAAAACACCAATGAAAATTTTCTACCCTTTGGGGTAAAAGAACTTCTTTTTTAAGCCTCTTTTCGGGCCTCAGATTCCCGCCTAGATATTGTCCTCATTGATTGTTGTTATGCTATAGAGAGTAAGGCTCTGAGACTAAGATTATGCTAATTCTCTTACAGCGTTCTCACCAAATGCAACTAGGCGAGAGTTAATCAACCATCACCACCGAAGAGTTGTTATCGTGCGAGGAAGTGACATATAAACTAATGTGGCAACCCAGGTACATGGTTAAGCCAACTGACCGCCATTTAATGACGTCAACATGCGTATCAAACGGAGCATCTAGGCCGGCGTCAGTCAGTCTCTGGCTAGACAGAGAGACAAACTATCGGGACAAGTAGAATGCCTGATCAAGACATAAACACAATTGATTGTTGATGGTGACCTAACCCGAATAATTCAAACTCATCATACGGTGTGTTTGTACATTGCGATAACATAACCCTTGAACTATTGGGACGTAGATGAAAAATGAACAAAACTTCTTAAGGATTGATTTTTTTTCAGCACTCTCATTTTTTCTGCCTTCATTTGTGTTGCTATTTGACGGCAAATGAGATGGAATCATGCCGCAGATTGACAGTGAAGTGTCCATCCATATCCCCTTATTGATAGGTGGGCTTCGGAACAGAATTTGGGCCTCCCTACAAAACTTGCAAAATAATTACATCAGTATATTTTAAAGTTGACTCAAAATGGAACAATAAAATTTATACTATATCAATTTTTTTTCAAATCATGGCTAATAGTTGTTAAAGTACAGAACTTGAAAAGAACAGGACTCCTCTCCATGTGAGATCAAATTACGGTAGCACTTATATAGAGAATAGATGGTTGGTGTCGTGAATCGGAAATGTTATCGGGCAAGGCGTAGGAATATTATCCGGTGAGCCGAAGGCGAAACGGATGATATTCCGATGCCGAGCCCGATAACTTTTCCTATTCAGAGACACCAATTATCTATTCTATCTATCCTTTTATCTTTATGTATACTTTTAAAAAACAAAATGTAAATAAAACCTGTGAAAAAAAGCAGTGAATGATATAAACATGACGTCATGTGTCATGCGTTCTTATGACGTCATGATTCGTCACGTGAATGTGTTATATGGTTAGTGCCGGATATCACAAATGTTATACGGCACCTAGTTATCATTCGCAAAATGACACTAGTGACAGGATAAATTAATTTTATGATATGGTGTACCCATGTTAACTTTCGGAACACCTGTGGTTGTACCCGGCTTCAATAGCCCTTATGTGCCGGTCAACACGGGTCTTCCTCTATCGATAGTGAGATCGGAAGCGCGATATAAACGACGTACAGTAGACGTGTTTATAAACAAATAAACAAATACTATACGCACAAGGATTAACCACAACACAAATGTTATGTAAACTCTTTCAAACTAAAATGGCATTATCTAAACGAAGATGTTTGGTAGAGGTAATATTTAATTGTAACGTTCTGGCTCAAAACGTGCTGGCAGGCATTGGCGCTTACTTGATAGACTGTTTTGTTAGCAATTTGATTCCCCGAGCGACCATTTTATAGATCAAAACACTAGCAGGGTCGTGAACAATACAAATAGTTCGTGTTAGCCGAACACAATAAGAATAGTTTGATGCTGATAGCTGATTTAAACAATTAATAATCATACTCTTCAATCAACAGGATTATCTTAGATAAAAATAATAGAAAACATAACGAATGATAAGTTAAAACTATGTGAAAAATATCACGTCTACAGTTAATCCCTAGCTTATGAGGCCACAGAACAGACAGCCAACGAATTCGTGAGTATATTTTCAAGAGGTACATAAAGGAATCATGATTACCAATAAAATAGGATGAAAAACTCATAATGGACAAGCGTCTTTTACGATTCCGACCCCTTATCAAGGTCTTCTCTAGGCGTTGTTGGCATGCATCTACACATCTTACCAGAAACTCACCAAACGAGCAAGAGAAAAATGATTGTGATTTGCGGAGCATTTCCCCCATGTAATGTATCCTTGTTTTATGACGTCATATTCTGGGTGTGGTTTACATTATCTCAAATACCAAAAGCAAGGGTATCTTGGAGAAAAGCCCTATCTCCTGCTATAACAGTGTTGATCTATTCTAAGCGCCTCCGAACGTACCGTGGAATGCACCTGAACTATTTTCGAATACAACATTCTTCGGTAATACATACTCGGACACCCCTCTGATGAGATGAGGTGCTCCCACATCCAATTAAGGGAAGCTATGCTAATTAGCAGGATGTACCCTATTAGGTCCGTGATTAAAGTTCGAGTCAACGGTGACATAGCACGGATGTCTGTACCGTGTCACGTGATAATTCTTTTGGCGCCAGAGTAATGACAGGCTATCTGTTATGGTCCCTGCCTGTTTGTATCTATAGCTGGTTATTCATCGGTTTATTCGTCCATTTATTTATTTGATGATTAAGTTATTCATTCATAAATCTTCATCTTGGTTTACCAACACATATGTAAATTCGCTTGGCCCAATCGAATTCATGTTGATAGAGTAGATGGATGAAAATATATTTTCTCTAAGTAAGGTATATTCATTGTGCAAGAACTGTCAACTATGAGACACGTCTGGACGGGAGACTCACTGAGTATAGACGACCTTTACCAAGAAACGTGCAAATAATCATATCTAGTATTACGCTCCAATTATTATATCGCCCTGTAACATAATAATCCAGTTCGGACGGAAATGGACCGTCATATGAATGCCTTTTGGACGTTCGGCTACTGACGTTAAGATGACCTAATCCAATCAAAACTGTCTTACATTTTCGCGCTTCATCAACTTTGGTCACACTTTATCCTTTTCCTCAAACAATGTAACAAGGTCATCTTTGAGTACACATTCGAACCAAATGCATTGTTTTCCTCAAACAATGTAACTAGGTCATCTTTGAGTACACATTCGAACCAAATGCATTGTTTTCCTCAAACAATGTAACAAGGTCATCTTTGAGTACACATTCGAACCAAATGCATTGTTTTCCTCAAACAATGTAACTAGGTCATCTTTGAGTACACATTCGAACCAAATGCATTGTTTTGAATAAAAAGGTTATCCGCATTCTTCCTACGGTTGCCATTGGCTACCATGTTGATGTCGTAGCATTGAAAGGGTATAATTAAGTTGGCATTATACGTGTTTACGAGAATTAAGCTTATTAAATGTAGCAAATCCCATTCCTAAGAAAAATAAGAAATTTTAAAATGCGTCATTTGTCGTCAATGTAAAGTGTAATCCTAGTTGGGAATTAGCAGTACATGTGCATAGAAGATGGTTTGCCTTTACTTACTATCGTCTGCTTTAGGAAGAGTTCAAAACATTCCAGAAAATACCTTAAATATGAAGGTCTATTCGTAAGACCTTGGTCATTTGATACTACCATAGACACTAGCAAATTAATACGGTATATAACGCATTAGGCACAAACAAGTGGGATCACTGCCAAAAGCAATCGCTTCGTCATTACTGAAGTGTTGTTCTTGGTGTGTTTGTTGGTGATGGTGTTCTTGATAAACAAACATAGCTGGTGTTTTCGTAGCGTCAAATATACACTGTTTCCGGTAAGAGGGTAAAAGCAACCTTTATTTGCTTGTCTATGTGGTTTGAACGGAGAATCTTCATAGAAAAGGGAAGGTTTATCACTTCAACGGGAGCACACTTTTATTTAACGATTACAATTAAAACATACTCAAAGGTTGATTCATGGGAATTTGATACCATTAAAGGAATTCACCCAATAAGAAATGAAAAGTGTTGCTAGAAAGAAAGATATGGCTTCATAGATATTATTTTGTTTACAACTGCGTACCTTTTTACAATACATGTTATCTCCATTCTAATTTGTAAGAGGCTTTCCTCTCATATGAGGAATATCACGGTTTTGAAACCTGGCGATTTTGTATCTGAAATTTGAATATAGATTGACGTCTTCCGAGTAGATGCCTTAAATTTGTAGTATTTATCGGTTTCAAAGAAAAAAGGCGAAATAAAAGGTTATATGATATCGTGGCAAAACCAAGGACTGCGATTGCTCAGTTTGAACAGTTCTTTCCTTCGTCACTATGCTTTCTTTTCTTCAATAATGATCGGAATCGTTTATAGAAATAGAGAATACCGAATCTGTCTTCGTTGTTTCTCGACAAGGGGTTTTCTTCTCTTAGAAGACGACTATCATGTGTCTTTCATACGATAAAGGTTTTAATATGATGGAAATATGTATCTATAAGGTTGGCATTCTTGTTATAGAGAGCAACATGAGTTTCGCATTCTACTCAAGACTACCAACGATATATATTAGAAAGCTGGCAATTTACGTTTCGAGAATAATGGCAAAAAAGATATGGAAATTAAGAATCTTAAAGTGAAAACTTCTAAGATATCTTTCTAAATAAAAGTAGGGACTAAACATATGCTTATTAGTGATTTTTTATTTTGGGCCAGATGCCTTTGTTTATAGACAAACTAAATGTCTGTATTTTGTATTCTATGTATGAAGGAAACTGCAAATCACAAGGTTAAAATGGCCCAGCCAGATTCCCCAGATGCGATCAGACAGATCTTGGATTACTGGGTAAAAACACACGTCCGTCGGAATTAGACTGTCCATCCGGTAATCAGAGGAGAGAGGGGAAAGTCCGGGGAATGGGTGTAAACGTCGGAACTCGCGTTATCATCGTACTTAAATAAATCAAACAAAATCAGAATTAATCAGAGCTGATCCTCACAGAGTGGTCGCAATAAATTGACCGTCTCCGAGATCCGGTAGCCATCCATCTCTGACATACAGCAGCGCTATTTTAGAAAGCATCCTTTCCATGCCTTCCTCACTTATTTGGTGTTCAATAAGAAATCGAGAAAATGTGGGACGTAGTTTCTCGACATTATTGAAAACAAATAATTTCTTGCATTATTTCTTCAAAGGACTGTTATTTCTTTTACTTTTGAAGGGAAGTCGTCCTGGTGTAGAGTGTCGGCCTCCGGACACGAAGGGCGTGGGTTCGAATCCTGTGTGAAGCGGTTTCGGCCTTGCGACCTTTCATCAATCCACACTCGGCGCGAGTACTGGTTATGATCCAGGCATCATAACGACCTACAACATGTAACTCTTTGTAACGAATATCTGACTAGCAGACATCGGTCGTTTCAAAAGGCTATTCATCAAAAATTACTTTTCCTCTGTTCCCGACATTGGACTTTAAACCCTTAGAATGCTGGATAATTTTCAGACAATAGATTTTTGTGTTCGCCTGTTTTCCAAAACTTTAAATATTTGCTTTATTTTAATAATAAAAGATACTCAGAGTAGCAAACAGGTTAGATCACAGGCCAGTCGCCAATTTACTTGGCGGCTTGCCTGGATCCAACCTGTTTGAAAACACATGTAATCGGTTCCAGCACTATAAGGGTTAAAAGAGAAAATAGAAAACAAGGCATGTGATATAATTAACTTTAAGGTACATATCTCCCGCATGTCTCTCGCTGTTGTCGAAATACCGTTATTGCCAACAGAAACTGTAAGTACAATTATACCGTTTATTTTCTGTCACTTGGGTAATGAAACACCCATAACAGCAGTTAATGCCAATAGATATGTTAATAGTCGGCGGCTGCATAAATGCTCTGCCAAATTCCATCTCCATACGTCTGCTCGAATTATTAGAATGGTTTTTGACGCAGATGTCTGTGAAATAATTACAAAACGCTATGATTAAGAAGGCAGTTTATTGCTTATGTTATGTGAAAGAGCACACTATTTGCAATAATAATTATTTTTAACATACATATGAGCAATTATTTTGATACTTTGGATTGCAATTTTGGAGTTTGAGAACCTCGTCCAATTTTGTTTTTTCGATGATCACTGGGCATTTTTTTTTAATGAGATAATGTTTGGTCAGAACATTAAATTATATCGAATTTAAATTACATATGTCTCAACCAAGACCATTTCCTTATAGATTTTTTAAATTACAGTTATTTTCATTGCACACCGATTTCTTTTGTAAAACGAGAATTTTGGAATGAGATTATTCTTTGAACTCTCTCCGCACTCGAAAACGTTCTTTAGCACCCAGAGAAAGTGGACTTGTTGATGGAATAATTTGCCAACCCTTGCTGTCGTATAATCACATCATTTAAACACACCTCTAGCAGATGACACAACAAACGATTTTGACAAAAGAAGGCATTGCCCGATAGGAAAGACGATGCATCCTCAAATCGGCACGGGATTTTTTTCTGTGGTGCTTTTTATCTTCATGAAAACGTGATGCCATTAAGTAGAGTTTATCATTCATAGTCATTGGACGCTTTCCGATTGCTTCTTGGTGGACATTACAAGGAAAAGAAAAGCATGCTAGATACGGTAAAGCGATGCTCATATAATCATTTGTGAAACTTAGAATCCAAAGTCGTTCATCACCATGAATGTCAAGGTGGCTCGTAACCACTGTTACAAAGGAAGTGATATTTCATTTACTTTTTAAGGGTCGTCTGCTGTTGCCTTCAATTCGGACAGCATACAAAATCCTGCTTGAAGGAATGGGTAAATGTAAAGTGCAGGACCTGACAGAGCCAGACTAAACGTCACGAAACCTTAAACACATAAAATAGATTAGCAATAGCAGACGGCTTTGACAGAATTACATTGGTAAAGTGACAAGGTCCTTTGTGAAGCGCTATGAACGCGTGTTACCATGAGAATTTATTTATATTGGCATTTCAATCCCTTTCTCCAAAGTACCTTGTATTACATATGCAGCTGTGGAAGTTTGTGGTAGCCGCAATGTCTATAGGACGGATTGCTCATGATGGGAAACGTATCCGTTTGTTATATTGGTTTCTACCAAACATAGTAGAAAGCTCTTTTTATGCTTTTTTGTTGTTGTCGAATGCTTCTCGGATACAATTGAATATATTAAATGAATTTCTTTTTATTTGACCCAAAATAATTGAACACAATATATGATTGTTCTTTAAAAAGCGACAACCCATTACATAAGGTGAATTTGGTGAATAAAACATATATAAAACGTATTCCAAAGACCAATCAACGATGAAATACGTTGACCCTGAAATATTGGCATCAACTAGAGATCGCACCAAGGATACCTGGACACCAATGCCAAAATTTAGACACGGAGCCAGCTTGGAATTATTAAGAGATTTTTCATCTAATAACAGAGAAATGGGACAATATGGCCTAGTGATGAAAGTACATGGTAGTCTTAGCTGTCACACAGAATTGCGGAAGTTCTACCTGGCCTGGCAACTCCTTATGGGAAGTTTCTATGTGGTTTTCCTCCATTAATGATGGGTCGAGCATAATGGCAGGATCATTGGCGAAATGTAACCCCCGGCCCCACAGAAAAAGCAAAAATCAAAAACAAAAAAAGAACGGTTAACAGTCCCTTAATGAGGTGACAAAAATAGAAATAAGACTAATGGATGACTATTGTTTATTTAATGTGAAAAAATCATTCCATTTAGAAGTTCCGCTGATCACATTTGGAGCTTCAAACTATTAGGTTTTCTACTGCATATTTGCCCCATTATGTTATAAAGCTGAAGAGAAACACAAATTGTTCCGTATAAGACACATATTATAAAAACAAATAAACTACGTTGTACTAGTAATTTCACATCAAAAGCTTCGGCTAGCTCGCATGTACATGTATCTATGCGTTCTGAAACGGAGTAACGTTTGATAAAGTGCCATGTTGACAGTTATCCAATGCTAAAGTATCTTCACCAAGGGGTCATACCAAAATAACTATGGAGATCGATGTGTGTCATGAGAAATCAAACACCGATTCCTCCCCAAGTAAGACAAATACGCCTTATTGTATCAAGGAAACGTGTGTAATGGAAATCTTAGGCTGTCTGGGTCTTATAACAAGTATCACTTTTCGAGGGAAATCAAAGCTGCAAAACCAAAAAGGTGGTAATCCAGTATCAGCATAAAAGGATTTACTACCTTTCTAGTATTACAGCGGCGAATTATTCGCCTATCTTATTTGGTTTTCCATAGCTAATCAGATTTGATCTTGTACTGTCTGATAGAATCTGACTCTTTAAGTGAAACAATGAGCGAATTATTGATCTCATTGAAACAAAGGCCGCGCACTTGTTCTCCTTCATAGCCAAGGAGGATCGGCCTCAGGTAGTTCTTGTCATGTGGTTTGGCGTAAACGCCATCGGGAAATTCCGTACACACGAACACGTTTCCGGAAGAGTCCGTCGCTATACCGGCGTACCCGAGAATCGCCGAATCCGACATCGATACAATCTTACTTCCGGTCCGATCTATTCCGTAAACGCCCGATTTGTCGTCCGTCACGTAAACCATCTCCGTGAGAGGATCTACGGCGACGTACCGCGGTGCCGTAACATTACCACCGATATCCATTTTCATGTTGACCACGCCTTCCGTATTGAGAATGTGGACTTCAACCCGCGATCTTTCTTGACATACGACGTATATGAAGGAGTTATTCGAAGACAGGGCAACGCATGCTTCTTCCGTTGAAAATTCTTGCAGGACGTGTAAACCGGAAGTCACTCTCACGAGGGAAAGGTGGTTTCTAGCCTGCCCATGCGCAAACATCAGAAGGGAGTTGGAGATACTAACTACTCTGTACGGAGGAAACGGTGTGCTAAGGCTTGAAGCCACGCTGCGTCCGTAACAGTCGAACAGTTTCAAGCAGGAGTTGTTCAAATCACACACGACTACTCTCCCGTCAGGCATGCATGCTACGTCAACTATTTCACACGGGTATTCATCGTCTGGTAGGCGTACGCAAATCTCATTCGTGAATTCAAGCTTCAGCATTTGTTGGACCTGGATCGCTTGTGCGTGGAAACCAGGCGGATTACTTTCTTTGGTTGGTATTCTATTGGTACTCAATTGAATTTTCCGACGAAGAGGGTGCTTTGGTAGGTCTTGACAGGAATATACAAGTAATCTCTTTGGCGTGATGTCACATACTATCTTGTTGCCGTGTGTTGCTTCACCAATGTCTTGCCCCTTGGCGCTTGTTGTTGAATTTGTCTTGTTGTGTTGTTTGCGATTGTTTATGTCACCTAGACACGTGTGTATCCTTTCATCATGGCTTTCGTCATTTTCAATGCCTTCAATGGGACGTAATTCGATTAGTTTTGCATTACTTGTATCCACTACATCATTATCTTTTGTGATATTGATACTTTTAAGAGATGTATGACCGGCAATGGTTTCGTTTTCCTGTTCATCATTAGACATGTATATGTTAAGATCCTTATGTCGGATTACACGGTGATTCATCTGGTTTACCGATTTTGTATTAGTCTTAACCGATTGTTTTTTAACCTTTGTCGGTAAATCTGTATCTTTTTCTGTCTTTGGTTGAACTTTTCTAATTTCTCGATTCGTAGATATCTTCTCTTCATTATTTTGGACGTTACACTTTTCGACATTTTCATTTTTGCCATCTTCTTGTATAAATGCTTCTTTGTTGTTTGTAGTAGATTGTGCAACGTTGTTGCTTAAAGGCTGTGTTTCGGCTACAAATGGTACACACTTATATTTATATATCGCTCTTTTAAAAACCCTCTCAAAGTCTTCTAGAAGGACAAGCAAATGGTCTAAGTTAATCTGAAATCGTTGTAAGCTTTCCCCATTCTGTCCCTGCTGAGAACTACCAATGTTGCTTCCAATAAACATGGATAAATCATTCTTTAACCGTATCAATCTATGTCTATTCTTCATGTAAGCGACAAAACTTGTCACTTCACAATCGCTCTCTACGTAATATTTGAACGATTGAATGCTTACATTGATCATATCTTCTACTTCCCTTATTAACATCCTCATCTTCCTCCTAAGCGTAATGTTGACGTTTGAAGATTGTCCGGTAGAACGGCACTCGTTTTGGGAAACCTTAACAGTCCTTGCCTCCGCTTCCAGGCTTTGGTCATCGGTGTTATCGCTGTCGATGTAATGAATGGTGCCATGCACTCTATGTTGTATTTCTCTTAACTCTGCGATCACACTATCTGCATATGTTCCATCAATCCTCTTTTCAACAACTTCTCCAATCGGTACAAAGGTACATGGTCCATGGGCCGAAATAGTGCACTCGTAACAGCAAACAGAATCGTGTCGGTGGCAATAGCTCTCGATCAGGTGGTCCGTGTGAACCGCACATTGCATGATAAATTCTTTAGCGATATCCTCCATGCTGTTGCCCAACAATGATGATCCTTCGAGGTGAACCCACGAAACAGTTTCAGAACTCCTTCTAGTATTGAGCGAGTGCTGAGTGTACGTTACATGTATTGCATATATTTTTATGTCTGTTTAGTTTATTTGTTCAGTCATGAAACATTTCGATTGCAAATTCTATTTCGCAGTTTTCCATGCTAACCCTCATCGATATTGAAAGTTGAACACTGAGTTAAGCACTACATTTACATGTCCATTTAACAACAAAATCCGGTCCATTAATCTGCTTTCTCTTAAAGAAAACCCTTAAAGCGTTCGTTTTCGCGAATCAAAAGCACTGTATTATAAGTAAGTACATCTATTTGTGTTAATAATACAAACAGTTTAGAGAGCCTTAATTGAAGCGTCCATATTTAGGATTAATTAGGGATTACGAGATTAATTATTCACAATCCATTAGTCCAACCCGATCAGTCGTTCCAATCTGCTATATGTTAATAAACTGATACGCTGTTATACAATGGCCTCGTCATGGGAAGAAAATACCAATGTAATTTGAAAATGTTGAAATAAAGAAAAGTTCAAGTTGTTAAATGCTTCGTATAACTTAATACCTTAATTCTACTCGCTTAACTCTTATTGCGCTGGAACCGACTACGTGCTTATGCAAACAGGTTAGATCCGGGCCAGCCGCCAAGTAAACTGGGTAATTTTCTAAAAATTGATTTTTGTGTCGTCTGTTTTCCAGAATCTCAATTATATGCCTAATTTTGATGAGGTAAAATACTCAGAGTACAAAACAGGTTAGTACACATGCCAGCCGCCAATTTACCTGGATCTAACCTGTTTGCATAAGCATGAATCTCGGTTTAAGATATCATTGTGATTATTTCTTCAACGTCGCACGAAGTAATGACGGACTTATGAGCACTTTCTCGCAGGACCGGGTTTCTCAGCCCATTGTTGCATGACTTTGTCTCTATATCACTTAATCTTTTGATCGGTGTGTATATCCCGAACAAGACCCATTTAATCCAGGAGCAAGTGTTTTCCTTAAAGGTACACGCTCACTATACAATACTTTCCTAAATTACTATTCTGAAAAAAAACCCCAAAAAAACATGTAGTATATGATATATTTTAATAACTTACTAATTCTATGGATATCAAATAATTGATATTCGATTAAAAATTGCTGAATGTGACATCAAATATTTACTACAAGCAAATACAAACATTAAAAAGCTTTCCGCATTGAAAGTGGATTCAGAAACGTATTAAGTCTAGAATAAAAGCATTCAGATAAAATTTTCAGATTTTATAATGGAGTTTTTATTTTGATTTAACTAGGATTAGGCTTAATCATTCATGTAGCTTCAGATAGTTGCTTCGTTTGCTATTGCAATTTCTATAAACATGTTACGATCGCAAACTCATTATCAAGTTTTACTGGAATTTCTTGTCTCAGTAGCTGTGATAGATACCACCTAATTCAAGCGAAACAGATTTTCGTGACAAAAGCCACTTTGAATATCGTTATCATCGGAAATTGTATCAGAAACCTTAGTAGTTAAATGGACTTCTTTATATGAAAGCGGGATAATATGATTCCAACCCCCATCCCCCATCAGGGAATAATGTGATTATCGGACTTGCCAAATTTATAGGCAGCGACAGACTACATATATAGCAAAGCATATAATATAATATTGGGTAGAATTACTCTTTATACATGTAGGAGCATAACAGTATTTAATGCGATATTGTTATTGCATATCATTGCTTTTAATTTGGACAAGTCACGGACTCAAATGTGTGCAGACATGGATTGAAATGAGCTAGTCACGCTACTGAGGTCATATATAAGTTATATCTAGATGAAGCCCAGCGCAGGCGATGAACGATATATATGTATATGGTAATGGTTTTTGTCGTATCATTCGCTCGGCAAATTCCTTTTACGAAAAAGATCATTTCATGAGATTGTTCATGTTCTTCTCTCCGATGATGAACGACGTTGTATGCAAATGTGGAATTCTAAGTTTCACGAATGTTCAGAGGATCATGGCTATTCGGTATTTAACATGTGATTCCTTTTCATATTGAATTCACACTAAAAAGCATTGGGAAGGTGTTCAACGTCTTATAATGACAAGCTATATCGCATGGCACCACGTTTGCATGAAGACTCCAATAACCACAGAAAAGGACCCCTGACCGGTTTGAGATCACTTTGACTTTGTCTTTGCTGTAACAGGTACTTTCTTCGACGGATTTACAAATAGATCAACGGGGAAGTGTTGGGTGAATATTAAAAGCAATATAGATATTTAATAGCAGCTCGTCTGTAGGATACATAGCAAAAAACATAACGGTGCAAACAGGTTTAAAAATGCATCATCTTACGAGCTCTACGTCTTCGTTTGGAAGACAATTTCAACAAGAAAGACAGAGAAACCATATGATAAGTATGCAATGGCTATTAATGGTAATTATCATTCAATGGCACTATTTGTACGTAAATACAAATCACATTAAAAAACAGTGCAGGGCGGTATGGGGGTGCATCAACTTTCAAGCTTAGCGTATTTATTCAGAAAAGCCCTTTACGCAAAACAACCAAAAGAAAAAATAGGAAAATATCCAAATGACAATTAATGGCGGTTTATTTTCAATAGCAGCAACGTTTGCATAAGAATATAAAGTGTAAAGAAAAAAAACAACGCTACAGAGCAGTTTAAGAATGCATCATCGTCCAAGCTATACTACAAAAAAAAGTTTCATCAAGAAAGGAAACTTTTGGATTATGATCAAAGTCTAATTACGGGAATCTATGTTAAATAGCATCACGTTTACATACATATAACAAACATCATAGGTAAGAAAACCAGTTCAAAAAGGTTTGAGGAGACACCCTCTTGCAAGTTTTGTGTCATTGAGTCGCATATTCCTTCGATAAAGCGATAAAGAAACAGTGGAAAAGTATTCAATGGTTATTCATGGCAATCTATATTCATTCAATGGTTCTGTATGTGCGGGAAGGAAGAAAGCACAATATAATAACAGAGGAGAACGGTTTTAAGATGGTCCGTCTTGGAAGCTTTGCACCTTTGTTGCGAAATATCTCGTTACAAAAGCCAACTTAAGAACAACGAATTTGAAAATACAATGTAGTCCGTACATATTCCTGTATTGGTGTTTATGACTTGGTGTATTGGCTCATGAAGGAAATCGAATTTTGAAATGAGGAAATCTTTGCATATTTTCGTTTGATAGATTCGTCCGGTAATGTTACAAATATGCGTGTATGCATAATGTATTACGAGAAAGTGTTTTTGTCAATTTCAAGTTTGCAAAAGGGAAGTTGTTAAAACACATCATCATAACTATACATATTTCAACAAAATAGCCTCGTTTGCGTATACCTAAAACATACAACCTTGAAAAAAGCTGATGAAAGTCATGGCGCTAGCCTGTCGTCATATAAATTGTTTGATGCGAAAGATTACACAGGCAGAATGGTAGAATATCGTAAGGTTATTTTATTAAACAAATGTTTTATGCATCATTACAGATATTAATGGTTTGATGTAAAATTGATACATGTATATGTAAATGACACACATCGAGGGTTGAATGCAATAGTATAGCAAGTGCTTCGTGTTTATGTGGGTCAACTTGTGCCGTTGTGTGATGGTAAAACATATAACTTCTGCAAAACAAATCTACCATAAGGCAATGTCTCCTTTTTCTGATGATGTTCTACCCTACCAGACGAATATTTTTTCAATCCTGTTATAATTCACATCTGCGCATTCGATACATAAGACGATTAAAATGAGTCGTCTGAAAAAACACACTACCCTTCATTTAGTTTATTTCATCTCCAATTGTGTTTAAAGTACTATCAGATGAGAATTATGAGTATGAAGAATAAAATCATGTTCTTTTGATCTATCGTGACACGCAGAGAATCGGTCGTTGATACAAACGGCTTTTCTTTTGTCTTGTGTCAGGAAAAATCACAGGGAATCAGCTTGTGCACCCCTTATCATCATTCAATATATATGGACTGTTGTTTTCTTTATCAGCGCAATGCTCAATGTTAAGTTAAATTTCATATACTAAATGGTACTGTTGTCATTGTTATGCAGCGTTTATTACATTTTGAGTACACTGAGCTTATATGCTTAGGTTTTAATAAACTTTGTCCGTATTTTCATCCTAAAGTGCGTGATATTATTAATACAATGCACGTTTTGTCAGAGACATAGATATCTATGGCTCTGGTTTTGTTCATATGATTTAGTGTTGCCCGTTGTATATTTGAAGCAGGGAATGTCACACGGTCATAAGGGAAAGGGGAATTAAGACGCAGTAGAACCTATTGAGTGAAGTTATTGTTCTATGCATGGCTAATTGTTTGGAACGGCTCGGTGTCGAATTGCGGTCTTCGCTTTCCATTGTGTTCTCGTTTAAAGGTACACTTTCGTGCTTTTGGAGGACGAATCTTTTCTTTAAGTAGAATACCCATAATCCGCCATTTTAAAAAAACATTCTTTAGTCGGATTACTTCAGTGGTTCTCGGTATAAATCGGACGGCAACGGAACTTTTAACATTTCACCGAATATGGTTCCAACCCCGACCGATGTATACCGAGAATGACCGAAGTAATCCGAAAAAAGAATGATTTTCAAAACACTAAAAGTGTCATATGATATTGCTTTAACTTGAACTAGCAACTTAATTGTATTAGATAGAATGGATCAACCACCATGAAACATGTTTCTACAAATTAAGCTATTTTTCTGCATGATTAGCCTTCTATGCGAGACGTTTCCTCCATTTAGACTCCTAACAATGAACAAAATCTAAAGCCGTTTAATGCCTGGTTTACGCCGATAACATAGGAACCTTCCATAAAATCATGTCTAAGCCTTATCCTGGTCTAAATGGTTTACAAATATGAATACAGTTTTCCTTAAAGCCAGTGATATAAAATGCATAAAAAGGTTCGATTCACAATGGAACACCTAAAGCCATCGTGACAAAAACCGAATTTGTTCGTCAAGGACAACTCATCATTTTGTTACAATGGTTTAAATGGTGTTCTCTACATAAGCATTTAACTCTAAAGAATGTTGGGTAACTTTCGAAAACCTGATTTCTGTGTCGTCTGCCTTCCAAAACCTTAAATATCTGCTTAATTTTGATGAGGAAAGATACTCAGAATAGCAAACAGGTTAGATCACAGGCTAGCCGCCAATTAACTTGGCGATTGGAGGGGATCTAACCTGTTTGCATGAGCATTAAGTCGGTTCCAGCACTGTAAGGGTTATGGTTTAATGTGTGTTATAACAAAGGGTTCGAAATACATTCATTCAATGATGCGAATAATGACGTTATTTCACATCGTTCGTCTAAGCTCTTTTACTGCTAAAAGCCTTTCAGGAATGTCTTCAAGGGTAGAACTAATTTATTTCTCAACAACGCACAAGACCAGAGACGAACTGTGAAGAAGTACATCTTATAGGACCCATCTTATACACCAATCTCCCGTCTGACTATTCCATGCTGGCGTAACCTTAAGATAGTCTTTTAACTGATTCGAAGCTAGATTTCTAAACCAATGGAAATGGAACTCTCAGCGCCTTATGAACCCTCGTGTTACCCGGAAAGGGTCGGCGATGACCTGGTCCAGATTTCTGGTCTCGAAGGCAAATGTTATATTAATTGACGCCTTAGCGAAGCATGATCAAACGAGGGTTAAGCACAATACTATAAGCACTTTGTATAGCCTTGCGTCGAACCCTCGAAATGTCCAAATGTTGAGAAAAAAAAACTAACGATGACCAAGCAAACTGCTTCGTGACATCTCGATCTTGAGAGTTTTTGGCTAGAATATATCATGTAAAAAGGATTCCAATTCCAAACTCAGACTATAGTTTGGGATGTCCAGAGAGAGAACCCTTGTTGCTTCTTATAGAGGAGTTGTTGTGTCGCGGTAATCAACTTCTCTAACTGGCAATAGAAGATTCAATTTCCATTAGAAATAGCAATGTGTTATGACAAATGGTATGGAAGCTGGAAGACTCTAACAAACTGTCGTGTTTTAGAGGGTCACTTTGGGTGAAGCAATATCATACCATCGTGCTTAGCGTTCGTTACTCTCTTGTTGTTACTCTATGCATATATGGAAAAAAATCTAGAACAAATCTACTTAAAGCAAATTATAAGTCATACAGGAGTTGCTTTGAGTTATTTTATTTTCTACATCTGGATAAAATCTACATTAAAACAGTTCAATAGGTGTTAATAGAAGAAGATAAACTCCATTTAGTAAATACATTCTACTACCCTTTTAAACAACAAACAACAACATGTTCCACATTTCATTAAAAAGAGAAAAACATTTAAAAATAAAGTAAAAGTATCAAAATAAACCAACAAAAAATACAATAACAAAAGGATGAACCTTTTGGAACCGTTGAATAAATATTTATAATCTTCTTTATAAACAAAGTTCAGTAATAATCTAGGTTTCGATATATCAAAAGCAATGTTCTCAATTAATACTTGACATTCTAATTCTCTTCTCATATTGGTTGACATTCATTTATTATCAATATATCATATCACAAAAAAATTGCCCATTTGCAAAAAAAAATTGTAAAGTTCTAATAATGGGCACAGGCCTTAATCTTGTGTTACAATTATGACCTCATTTAAGTTGAGAAATTGTAAGCTTATTGTCCTAAGTTAAAAGTTACCACTGACATTTTCTTAACATGTATAAAGTTATGTGCTTATACGTTTCACCTTATTACATCATAGTTATATTTTATTTAGAGAATTCCATAAGTGAAAAAATAGACCCTATTCAACATAGTTTGGTATACAGTGATGTCTCGTTAATCCGAACACGTCCGTTCCCAACAAAATGTCCGGATTACCGAATCATCCGGACTGATGAAGCACAGCATGTTCTTATACACATTAAGACATAAACAGTCTGTATGCACGTGTATAATTATAGCCCTGTAGCAAATGGCAAATTTTCGACCGTCCAAAATTGAAAGAGTTTGCAGACGACATTTCAAAATGTGATGAAATTCAAAAATAATCTTCTGGTATGGCAGGAAACATTGTGGGAAAAGGAGAAATTGCTTGTCACGAGCAATTTCTCCTTTACCCACAATGTTTTCAAAAGTCGTCTGCAAAAAACTGGTCAAATAATTCCGTTCCCTTACAATTTTGCGGATTGCGAGACATCCGGATTATCGGGGTCCGGATAAACGAGGCTTCACTGTATCTCCATTCTTAACAACAAAAGGAGAATTTACAAAGGGTTGATTCCTTTTGCATAAGCTATACAGTCTGTGCCCACAATACCATTTAAACTTCTGTTCAACTACAAAAAAGAAATAAATAAACATAACTTGCATCAAGAGATGAGAGTGAAATATGTCTAGCTGATTTTGTACAAAATATGTCTTCTTAAATATATATGATAATATCTCTAAAGAAGGTGCAATAATACGATATGTGAGTATTATAATTTTACTGGTTATATGACATAAATAAAACAAAAACAAAGGATCTTTCACTTTGTTTGATATCATCATTCCTTCAAATGAAAATTCAATAACATAAAATGACACTATCTATGCATGTAATCTCTTTTGTTTTATATCAAGGGTTTAATACTGCAATATAGTATAACCACCACAACGTTAAACACTTACTATAGTCTTGCATTAAACCCTCAACTTAGTTTATATCTATTCATTTTGATTTTTGACTCCTTATATTATTTTGCCAAACCTCTTGCTTAAGTAGTGACAAAAAGGGGAAATTGCTTGTCCAAGCAACTTTCCCCTTTTGTCACAAATCTTGGTTTTTACGCATGTAAGCCAACTAAATGCAGTGTATATAAGTAAAGAGAATATTTAAACTTAGGGACAAGTAAACAACTTTCCAGTAAACAACTTTCCATGGTCATCTTACGATGTCAAATTACAATGTCGTATACAAGAGATTTAGATACACTAAAATACAATAATATCTGTTCCTAGCCTCTTTATTATTCTTTAATTCCTTCATCGTAGATACTCACCAACAAATGAGTAATCATTTGATGAATAACGTAACAAAAGGAGTTACATTTTTGACAGATGCCATTTTCCCTTATTTCAACACATTTACATACATGTAATTATTTTTTTTGATTGTTGCTCTGCAGTCTAAATTAATATCTTAACGAACGTAATATCTTTTTGATAAAAATAGTTTGATCTTTAGTGTATATTCATAAACATCGCAGATAATGATCTATATTTCATTTTCTTTCTGTTTTGACAACTTGTAATTAATGTCATCAATTTTAATGTCTCAAAACATGGAAAACTGTACTACCATTCCATCAAATAGTTAATTTCACCATAAAAGTGAAAGAAGTCAATAAAACAATGATCTTAATGACACCATTTTAATGACTTAGAAAACATTTAGTCCCATTTAAAAGTCCTTTAAAATCATCTTCAGTGCCTGAAGCATGTGAAAGTGAAACTCTACTAAATGAGGAGAGCATGACCTTATTATGGAAACTAGTGAATAGTGAAAAGCTGACACTTTATACATTCATGATACTGGTATAGTAAAATATCAACTCTGCTTAAATATAGACTATCAAAATGTATTAAATCAACAAAATTTGCAGTTCATTGAAAAAGATTCAATTCAATCCAAAAGGCCTTTTAAATCATCAGCAACCCCTGAAGCACTGGAGAGTGGAAATCTACTAAGTGAGACAAGCATGACCTTAGTATAACAACTATAAAAAATACTGACACTTTTTAAATAGATGGTACATGTCATCAAAAGCATACTTATATTGAAATAACATATCTGCTTAAATATATGTTATCAAAATGTTACAAAATAAAAAAAAAATGTGCAGGTTTTTTTTAAAAGATAACTGCTTATATATCTGTTCTATACGATACAAATAAAGCTCTATAAAATATATTTATGTCATGAAAACTTTGTATTAAGATATAAATATTCTTTCATAATCTCAAATAAGACAGCTTTTAAACCATTACCCTATAGGAACACTGCCAATTATAAGATAATCAGCAGAGGACAAAGCTAAAACATGTCAAAATGCTAACCAGTTTTTAACAATACTGATAAAGCTCTATAAAATATATGTGTCATGCAAATACTGCTTTAGGATTTCAATATTCTGTCATAATCTCAAACATGTTTTCTAACTGGCTTATGATAATTATTAAACCATTACCTTAAGGAACTCTGCCAAATGTAAAATAATCAGCAAAAGGCAAATTTAAAATACATCAAATGCTTATCAGTTCTTAATAAAGCTATATAAAATACATTTATATCATTTGCACTTAGCTTTAAGATCTCAGCAATCTTTCATATCAACTCTAAATGTAAAATAATCAGCAGAAGACACCACTAAAACATGTCAAGCGTTTATCGTTCTTAACGATATTGAGCTCTGTAAAATAAATTCATATCATGCAAACTCTGCTGTATAATTTAAACGCTCTGTTTGTATCATAACATCAAACATGTTCTTACAATAGTCTATGACAAGTATCATACAATTACAACATAGGTACTTTTTCTAGCATAGGCCAGTCAATGGGAAACATAGCTCAAACATATCAAAGGCCATCACAATAGTGAAACACATTAAAAACCATGGTAAATTAAGGAAATAATTCTTGTTGCAAGCAATTCCCCATTTGGATGCAATTGTTTTTCCTCAATCCTCAGCTGAAATAGTATTGACTCTGGAAACAGTGGTGAAGGGTATTCATAATTTATTGATAATTTGACACAATGACACTCATAGACTGTACAAATAAATGCAATACTTCATGATTGGTACTGGCTGATTTTATGATTGAATCATAAATTGAATAATCAATTAATTCTTCAGTCACAATTATTTCAAAAGTTTGTTGCAAAAGCTGTCTGTTCCTAGTGTAAAGATGTAAGTGATTTGAAAACATTATACATGAAGCATCATGAATATCATGATTGCGAGAGAAAATAACATTGAATAAAACAACAGTATAAACAAATACTTAACAACCCATAATATCACAGTAAATCACCAACCTGGTCAAACGTTCACCAAAAATCGACATTAAAATACACTTCAGTAACAAGCAATTCATAAATCACAGTAAGAAATTCAAAACAACATTCAATTATCAGACGCCTTATTGTAAATTTGGTCGACTTCACCAATTCAGTCATTGTTTCTCTATACAAGGTGCAATAACACGGTGCCATTGCACCAAGCAAGGGATTCAATTGGAGTCGGGAATAAAATTTAACCTTTTCTCCATAAAGACTTACTTTGACAAATCTGCTGTAGGAGAATTAAGAGACCAATGTGACAAAAGGCTTAAGTGCTACTAATGAGTAATCTATCATTTTGTCACAATGGTATCTACTAATCAAAAAGAAGAAAATGCATTTTTTTTCTTTAAAAAAAACAAACATTCAGCACACGCTGCAAATTAAATTTGTGTAGTCACCAAAATGGAGCATTCATACAAAATTCTTAAGGGGTGAAGGCACCAATCTTTTCTACAACTCTCCCTTTTCATCTCAACAGGACGCCATTGTTAAATATTGTTACAAAAGAAGGAATTCTTCAATAGAGACTTCTTTAGGCTATACAGCCATGCAAATAATAATTAAAAATTATATGTAAAAAGCAGGTCTTTATGAATGGTATGTTTCCAAAAACTCTTTGACTGGCTAGGATAAACTGTTTATTTACTATAAAGTCTGAAAACCTGCCTGTTAATTAAGTATCATTCTTTTCTTTCCTTGCAAAAATATATAATGCATTCCTGGCCAGTAAGGGAGACTACTTTCAAATCGAATATGCAAACTAAAACTGTAAGAGTTACCCTTCTTTGTTAAGCTCTTTTTGGAGCCCTTAAACATTGGAACTCCAAGATTCAAATGGTCTACTTGAAAACAATTATTCTTTTGCATTGACGGGTATTTCTCAAAAAGAATAAATAAAGGAAATAATCATGACAATGAAAACAATTACTTACAACAAAAAGGGCATTTTTTTTAAAAAAAAAAGGTTTTAGATTGAAAATGCAGGAGAAAGATTTGGGATGCATTTAACCTCTACACTATATAATCCTTTACTTGTGTTAAGCAAAGGGCTAGTTGAGCAATTTCTGCATCTACTTAAACATCTTTTCATTTCTTATGATTAACCATTAACATTGCCCAATGCCTTTTCAGTTTGAGCAATATGTAAATATGACAATTGCACATCTCTTATATTGAGCAAAATATGGATACCCTTTAAAACCTGCATCAAAATATTTTTATTCAGTCATTGTTAAAACCTAATTGAGCTTTTTTTGTGTTAAAAGGTTCAAGTTGCTCTTTTGAATAATATGTATCTAAAATTATTCTGCTTGTTTATGTTGACGCATAAACCCATAAAAGGGGTGTGAAAACTATAAAGGATTTAAAACTCACAAATGTAACCAAAACTTTAAAAACATTCACAGCAAGATTACAATCTAAGGCATTATTGCCTGTAAATGATATTCCCAAGAATTTGTTTACAATCAGAATCCTCAACATAAATTATGATTAAGACGCTCAGTTAACTATTGCTGAGACAGTCAACAGAAAAAAGCCATTCTAAAAATTGTGACTTCTAACAATTTCAACTAATGTTTAAGTGAAATGCTAGGCTTTTTTTTTTAGATCGATTGTTTGACTTTGCTTTAAAAAATATCCTTACACAGAATAACAGGTTATTTCTTCTAAGAATACACATCTATGGTATAAGACTTAAAACACCATTGTCTCATAAGAAAGATAAGGCATCAATTTCTCTATTTGTCACAATGTTTTTATATCTGTAGTATGTCTGCTTAAAAATAATATATATATGAAATAATTTCTTAAAGCCAGGCATCCTTCTAAATCTTTCAAACTTCAGAAAAGGAACAGAAAAAGGAGCAATTTCTCCTGCTTCCAATGTTATCCTTCTCTCAGACTAAAATGCATTTTTACAAATGCTGTATATTGATGGTTTAAACATTAATCTGTCAAAACACCCTGAATAGATGGCGCTTGTCTCTGTACAGTAACGAGAGCTATGCAAGGCTCGAGGCAGGTTTGTGATTCAGTGGTTGTAACCGGTTCCTTGAAGGCGGGCGCCGATTACTGGGTAAATATTCACTTGGGTCGAGTACAACAGGTTTTGTACTTGGCTTGGGTTTCTCTGTCACTACTTTCCTTTTATCTTCGTCATGTGCCAGGTCTCGATCCTTTAAGGGTGTACATGAAATTTAATTAGAATACATGTTCTTCTTGCAATTGAAAAATCTAAGAGAATTTCTTCTAATAAGTGAACACTTTTTGGACTATGTCTATGACAAATCTTTACAGTATTTCTCTTATTGCTAGCGACAAATCTCCTGAATGTTTCTTGTTGTTATAAGAAAGTCTTTAGAATATTTCTTGAGGACTAGCAATTGTCAAATCTAAAGAGTATTTCTCCTTAAAATTGACAAATCTTTTGCATGATTCTTCTTATAATTGAAAAATCTTAAGACTTTTTCCAATTGTCAGTGACAAATCTTTCTAGTAATGGTTGTTCACAATAAACCAATGGTCCCATCATTGAAATGGTTTCATCATATTCATACAGCATGTCTTAGAGCTCTTTAATAATAGTCCTTTATGATATCAACTAACAGAAAACCAATTAGAATCATACTTACTCGTCGAACATGCACAGTGTTTTCTTTAATCCAATCTCTCTTTCTCTTTTTGTCCTAAAGATGAAAAAAAAAAGATTTCAATTTGTAGAAAACAAAACCTAGACTGAATAGCTGTGTGTAATACAGTGAACCCTCGTTTATCCGGACCCCGATTATCCGGATGTCTCGCAATCCGAACAAAATTGTAAGGGAACGGAATTATTGGACCAGTTTATTGCAGACGACTTTAGAAAACATTGTGGGTAAAGGAGAAATTGCTCGTGACGAGCAATTTCTCCTTTTCCCACAATGTTTTCTTCCATATCAGAAGATTATCTTTGAATTTCATCACGTTTTGATATGTCTTCTGCAAACTCTTTCAATTTGGGACGGTCGACAATTTGGCGTTTGCTAAAGGGTTATAAGTATACACCGCTCATACAGACCGTTTATGTCTTAATGTAAATAAGAACATGCTTTGCTTCATAAGTCCGGATGATTCGGTAAACCGGACATTTTGTTGGGAACAGACATGTTCGGATAAACGAGGGTTCACTGTATACAGTAAATCTAATGCTCTACCCCTGGACAACTGTCGTCCAAGCACACATTTGGAAACAGTTCAATAAAACTAGCAGGTGTCTGCACTGTTGATTATACCCTTTACCCAGAGCACAAATACCATTAATAATCTAATAACTTTTACTGAGACCCTTTGCTGCACCTGCAGCTGAAGCTATAAGAAAGCTTTGATAATAATCCTAATTTGTTCTTTTTGACACAATGATTTCCAAGCAAAATCCCAAAAAAAAAAAAAATGTTATTTTTCATATATAAAGATCATCAACTGTTTTTGCCTGTAATCAGGAGTAGGCAAATATTCTAATTAACTTGAATGACTACACTAAGGTAGATTTAAGTAAGTTTTTAGATTGAACTCAAAAATCTTTTATTTGTTTGATTTACATGAAGGAAAGTAAAATCAGTTGGAATACAAAAACCAGCTTGAATTTATTTTCTTCTATCTCAAAAATTTCATCTGCTCTTTACATTTACAATTAGTCATTTGTAAGATAATTAAGTTAACCAGATTATTAGATATGTGTTTAGAATAAAATACTTACAAAGCACCAGATACCTATAATGGTAGGTATATACAGGACTAAGGAAAACCCGGTTACACACAACACTATGTTCGTTTTGAACGATTCAACTGGAAAGGAAAAAAAAAAAAACGTAACAAAGCAATTTAAACATATTAAAGCTATTAAATGAACAATTAATTAATCTATTGAATTGGGCTCTAATTCATGCCTTGGAACCAAAACAAATTTAAAATTCTGTAATTACAATGTACTGTTGTTGTAGGGTTTTTTCTTCTTCCTGTTAATGTACAGCACTCATTTTTGAGTATTATTGTACATGTTCCCTGGTTTCCTACCAGTACTAGGCTAGGAAATATGTCTTGCCAAAGGACCCTCTACGGTGAAATAATTGGCCGCCATCGGGGATCGAACCCGGGGTGACCGGTCTCTGGTCCCCAACGCTAACCACTACGCCACCACAGAACCATAGTTTTAAAAAAAAGGCACAAAATAATGAGTTCCCTTTTTGACCAAGGTCAGTTTCTCAAAGGCATTCTTCCTTGTTATTTGCAAGGTCAGTTCATCTGGTGAGTGCAACTACTCATGCATAAGTTTAGTCAAAACTTATGGATTTTACATCAACTGTAACAGAAGCTTGTAGCTTATCAAATTCATTCTTGATGACTGCTTCCTGAATACATGAACAGTACTCTCGCCAATTTGTGGATTAGTCCCGTCAATTTCATCTGGCTGCTGACTGTGATCAAACCAGGGACCTTTTGAGTTAGAGGCTGGAATCTGGGTCCCTCTGTTCCTAAGGCTGACTCTACCATCGGTCCAATTTTACCAACCACTCATGCTTTTGGTATTTTCCCACTATTACTGCATAGTATTCTCCCCAAGTCATTGACTGCTTTCCCACAGGAAAATTAATTGATCAGTTGTTGGAGACTTCACAATGACACATTGACTGAATGGATATCCGAAAGATAATATTGGCCAAGCTTGATCTAAGTCCCCTGTATTCCAAGTTTATGAAATCAGTAAGCATTCTTTTTTACAATTAGAAAGTTAATCACTAATAAAATAAGAAAGTTCATTACTTATAAAATTAGAAAAGTACTCACTTATAAAATTTATGCTGACACTATCTATTAGTTCCCAGAGCCTCTCAACCGTATTAGAAGCAATCTTAAGGCAATTGCCCTGAAACGATATAATCTATAACACTCAACTACACAGTAATTGCCCTAAAATGATAAAAAATCCATATCATTTAAATACAAAGCAACTCGATCAAAGATGATTAATCAATCTCCCCATATAAATTTTAAGGCATATGAAATTATCCCTTTAAAAGATTTTCTCACAAAGATTTGTATGATTTATTCATAAATGTAAATAGAGGAAAGCAGTACCTCATAATGATAAGAGTTTACTTAGACAAATGAAACACAAGTCCTACCTGTGAAATCGTCCTACCTATGAAATCTTTATCATGTTTTTAAATGCATGTTTATTTTAATTCACAAAAGCAAAGTTACCTTTGAATTTTAATGGTTACAACAATGTAGTAAACATAGATGTAAAGTAATGTATAATTGTGAGAAAGATCCATGAGTTCTAAGCCACCTTAATCACTGGTCCACTTAGGACCCGCTTATGAGAAAAGTAAATAAGCTTACATCTTGGCAGTATCCCTGAATACACGTTCTTCCATTTGACACAATGACGGAAACATCGTAGACAGAACAGGCACTTGTGAGTGGAGCACGGCAGCATTTCTTGCAGGAGGTCTCAACTAAAGATGGAAGATAATTAAATGAGATTAGTTACTGGGGCCCGTTTTACTAAACAAGTTACGGAAAATGTTTGCGTAAGTCATAATTGATAAACATGGATAGTATCTTCAATGAAAGTACAATATTGCAATGTGACACGTCATTGGAAGCGTCTCGGAGAGACGATTCCAATGATGTGTCACTTTGCAATATTGCTTCGTCCAATATTGAAATAAGAGGAATTGTTGTTTTAGACTTACGCAAATCTTAATCGTAAACTGTTTAGTAAAACGGGCCCCTGGTCTCTCCAAACATTTAGATGTGATGAAGCGACAGGATTTCTTTTCCACTTAGTTTTCTTGTTATTTCTACCAGTATTAAGCTAGTATACTCATCATTTTCTCATTCAAAACAAATATATAATAAAAGAATGTTATCCTTCATCCATTTTCATCTTAATTTTTGTCACTGAATGCTTGAAATTTGCTTGATTTGTTTAGTATTTACATCCTGTCAACAGTAAATCTATTACACTGCAATAGCACAATCAAAACAGATTACTGTTTACAAAATAAACCATTTTAACAGTTTTCTATACCTGCAATACAAAAGTCCCAAATCTTTATGAAACAGTTAAACATAGACTTGAGAAGCACAAGAATAATTAAGTTTTTATGTAACTTTATACTCAGTGCTGTTATTTCATCTGGAGAAGACATGCTGTTTTCAAAATGTTATATTCTCAATTCATATGCTAGTGTAAGTCACTTTAATGGCTACATACCTGTGTCACAAACACAAGAGTTTCTGTTTCTGGCTTCACAAAATGATGTACATACACCTCCTATACAAAAACCTCTGAAATACAAAGTAAAACCAAAATTTGTTTTCCTTTTATATGTGTAAACGCTGCGTCCACAATACTCCAGTTATATCATGGCTTTCTTTAATTAGCCATTACTATGCTAGGGCTCTGAAGATTTTTGCCAAAGGACAGTCCAACGAAAGATATTTGTAGGGCTTGAACCCAACACCCCCAAGTTCTATGACAACCCTTACCAACAGGCAGGACCTTTAATACTATTGAACAAGTTATCCTTTTCACAAAGTTTTCATTTGATTCATCTGAAAGAGTAGAATGGAGAGACAACCTCATGTAAATATATAACGTTTGATGTGGCTAGGGCTCTGAAACTTCCAGCCTAAGAACACTCCAACAAAAGCAGAGTTATTGTGGGGCTAAAACCCAGGACCCCCAGGTTCTGAGACCTCCACTTTAGCAACTTCACCAAGCAGGACCTTTCATACTATTGGCCAAGTTATCTTTTCCACAAAAGGTTTTCATTTAATGCATCTGAAGGAGAGAAATAGATAAACTACCACATCTGTTTATATCCAGTTTGATGTGAGAGCAACAATTTTCCAGTCAAGTTACTGCTTTCCTGCATTCACCAATGCTAGGTTGGGCTTTGAGGTGTCTTGCCAAAGGACACTCCACGTTAAATCAAGATTACCAGTAGGGCTCAAGCTCAAACCCTCTAGTTCTTATACTGCCATCTTAACCAATTTTGACAACTTGTTCATTTATGCAAATCTTGAAAAAAATGTGTGCTCAAGTAATGAAGGACTATTTATATCATTCCATTGAACATTCAAACAGTCTTCGAAAAGTAATGTCAGTTAGCATTACACTAGTTGTTGATTAGCATGCTATGAGTAGAAAGAAAACTATCACTTACCCATCTAAACATGGTGTGTTATCTGGTTTGTTAAGCGATACAGGACACTGCAAGGTCTGACCAGTAAACTGTGTTAAGGAAACATATCATAACAGGGGTTTCAGGTACAGACATCCATTTGAGTTTATTACATGCAGTATTAAAAATGCTGTTTTATAAATCCTATTTTCTTGGTATTCATCATAATTGTCTCTCTGAGATATTGCTTATCAACCCTTACAGTGCTGGAACCGACTTCATGCTTATACAAACAGGTTAGATCCAGACCAGCCCTGTAACCTGTTTGCTACTGGATATCTTTCCTCAACAAAATTAAGCAGATATTTAAGATATTTTTTTTTGAAAGCAGATGACACAAAATTATATTTTTAGGAAATTACCCAGCATTTTTTGAAAGGCTTCATACCTATACATGTATACATGTATATGGTTCAGAAATAAAGAAACTAGCAAGAAAAATGCATATCACATCATCATTTTTAGCAATTTGACAAACAATATTAGATGAATGCTGTTGCATTGATTTCATCATTCGTCAAACATGCAAGACGTTTTTGTAAAAGGATATTCGCAAACTTGTTCCAACTGACAAGTCTCATCTAAAGTTCCGCGACAGAGAAAGCCAGGTGAGGCTAGCTGGCAGTTGGTGCAACATGGGAAATTGGCCGCACTGAAATAAAATAACATCTTATTATCACTTTTAGGAGTTTGAAATGTTCACAAATAGAACATTGTATCATTTGGAATGAAATATCTTTATCTAGTATATTCTGCTTTTTGCAATAGATGAAATTTGTTAACTCAGATAATTCAAGAATATTATACAATGGTATGTGATACCATATGAAAGTACATAAATGTAAATCTATTGCAAAAAAAACCGGCATTAATCATGTTAAATTTTGTTTATAAAATCAAAAGAAAGTGTGATAAACATTGAGACAAATAAAGACTGTGCTTGATGCAAACAAATTTACAATTTTGTGGAGAATTTGAGAAAATAATGACCTGCATTGAGCCCCCTCATTGAGCCTACAGTCTTTAGAACAGCAGGGATCCAGCCCTATTTTACCCAGAAATCCTCCATCACAGTCCTCGTTCGTATCTACACGCCCGTTTCCACATAAACTTTCAACGGATGGCACTGCAAATGTAAGATAATTTATACTATAATGAAATACATGTATGATATTTTTGTTTCTTAAACCTATACCAAATGCCAAATTTTCAAATGTTCCAAATTGAAAGGTTTGAAGACGACATTTCGAAATGTGATGAAATTGAAAAATAATCTTCTGATAGAGCAGAAAACATTGTTTTCCAGAGTCGTCTGCAACAAAACTGGTCAAATGTCGTTATTGTTTGGTAAAGGGTTAATCCAATTAACCTATAAAAATATAAGTATTTTAAACGTTTGCAACAGAGGATAACTAAACTTCATTTTTTAACTTTATCTGACAACCGCATGTCAGTATATAATGAATGAAGTTTTCAACAACCATGTAAACACCATAGCAGCTACGACTAAATCGGAGCTTATTTTCCTTATGTCACAGTCATTTCTATGGTCATTTTTAGCAGATGGAGAAAAATGGAATTACATGGAATGAAAAGTAACCATTTAATCCTCATATCTACTTTAAGTTACGTAAATATCTTCCACAATGAAATGAGTATTATAGTAGCTAAAGCTTACCTGAGAAACAGATCGCAGCCTTGTTACTCAAAACTCTGCCAATTGTTCCTCTACTACAGCTAGAAAATTCCTATTAACAGATTTTAATAAAACAAATTAACAATTAAACAAATATCTCTTTTAAATCCATCACCTTCTTCAGGTGAGAAAATCATTTGTTTGATAATAAAGTGATAGCAATAGTCTTTGTTCCTTCTTTACCCCTCATGTAAATGGCTATATATATATATATATACACATCAAATGAAGAATATGTCTGAAGACCACTGTGACAAAGGAAGAAATTGAATGGTTGCATGGACCAAACAGGTTCTTCTTTTGTTACATTGATTTATTCCCCCAAAACTGAAAACTAATGATATTGGTATTTACTTTTTCTTGTTCAACGCTTTAACGATTATAGGCTGTTGGTGCTTTTTGTATAGACAAAATTACAAGATCTTATTTATGTACATTCACTGTGGGTGCATGTATTAATTGTCAATTGTAAATTGATAAGTGTGTAATGGGCCTAAAGCCTGCTTCACTGAATGAACAATTTAATGTATTGTATTGAAGGAGGAAGTAGAGCATCTTTACAGCCAAATGGAGTCAGATAAGCTTGATAGGACAATCAGCATTCAATTATCCAGCCAAGAGAACTATCACGCAAAAAAAAATTGTATCAACCGGTATCAGGATTTAAACCCACACAGAGATGATTTTAGTGATTCAAACTTAAGTACTCTTTCTTATAGACCACAAATTGACCCATTTGACGATCTTTGACATTGAGAGGTTATCGAAGGTTATGTAGAGTGTTTTTTTCATATCTATAACAAGACTTACATCATTGTTTGGGTCCTCTCCCGTAACGGAATAGGCGTACATGAGGTATTTTCCATCCCCTCCCAGATAATTACGAGGGGCACAGTTTCCTGAAGAGGGGTCATGTTCACTTCCCCAGCTATGTCCTGTAAAATGGATTTTGTTTGAAAAAAGTCAACACCAACGCGTTTTTCGTCAAATCATAATAATTCAATGTTTCTGCTTACGCATTCATCAGGACAATAAATTCAACTATAAACAATGGATGTGACATCATAACATAACCCTACATTACTTGGCGGAAAATGAATGTACATGTATATGGTAAACGTTTATCAATATTCATCTGTAAAATGAATGAGATACAGCATAAACACAATGCTATGCTAGCAAATAATTACAACCAAATCTTTTTTTCATATCTGTCCATGTGGATATTTAGATTGAATATCTTCAAAAAAAAAATACTTTTTAGATGTTAGTAGGTGTTAATCTTTAGTCAAAGCACTAATTATTATCACTTATGTCTCTATAGGACAATGTTTTTAATCTACTTAATCATTCTGTATGTGCATAGATCTTTTAAAACTTTGATAAAAGGGTGTTGCAGGATGGGGGTTACTTTAAATACATACCAAATTCTGCAACAAGCAAACATCCACATGAAAGAGAAAAGAATAAAAATATTAGTGACATTTTTTAAAAGTGATGGGGAGATTTTTTTTATAGGTTATTGTTGTCATAAACTTATAGATATGGCATTTTATTTTTTTCTTGTTAAGAGTTATGTGTAGCAGTTATCATAAGCGAATAGCTATTGTCACTTCTAAAAGAACTAGCATTGTCAATGATGATGAACAAAGAGGAAGGAAAATAAATATTTCTTAATCGGCATTGGGATGCATTGGGATAAATTGCATGGTGCAGATGATTTCTCCCTGTCTCGGAATTGATTCCTGAATTCTTTGTTTTATTGCTTTGTGACAAGTATATACCAAGGGTCCACCCACCATGTGCTGTGACAAGGGCATTCTGTAGAAAGGTCACAGTGCTCCCGGCCCCATTCCTGGAGGAGGTCCAGCCTGTATTATAGGTGGGGGAACCGCCACCCGTAAAGGAGCCCGCTGCAAACAAAAATAATGAATGAATGAATGAATGGTGTTTAAAGAGGATCGACAGCTAAGGTCATTTAGTGTACATTATGATAATGTGGATAAACATATACCAAGTTATTTACAGGTTTAAAAGTACTTAATTAACCCCACATTTTTGACTGTCCATAATTCAAAGAGTTTGCAGACGACATTTCAAAATGTGATAAAATTGAAAAAATAATCCCCTGAAAGAGCAAGAAACATTATGAGAAAAGGAAATAATTGCTCGTCACATAATGTACAACCCTTACTTTGGAAAAGCTAGACTGTTAGACTGTCTCATTATTAGGACCACTTAAACCCTAAGTTTTCTGCAGGGATTAACTCATTCCTTCACACAGGATTCCATGATAGGCCTTAATTGAGAATAACAGCAAACTTTAACAATATTGTATGAAAACTTACATTTTCTCGCAGAAACTGAGTGAAAAAAGGGGAAATTAAAGTAAGGAATTATGTTAAAGACCTATAAAAGAGAGAATACATATATGAAGTATGGGGTGAAATATTTAAAATATAAAAAAAAATAAAGAAAATACTTACTTGATGAACAAATACCCCCTGGACTGCCAACATTTGGGGATGCGATGTAAGCCAAGCCTAAAACACTGTCTGACATGGCTTGTGATGTGAACAGGTGTGCTAAACAATAGATTCCATTTTGGGAATACCTGCTAAAGGCCTACAAGGAATATATAGAACAGAACAGAACAATTCTTTAATCTCTCAGGTAGATTATGTACAGCATGAGGTATAAAACAATTCAAATTAAGAGCCAAAGTTACGCCTAAAGTGGTAGGGAAAAAATATAGATTTGCCTTTAAATTTTTAGATATTTAGTTATCAATAAAGAATTGAAAAAATAAATGGAAATTTTTTTTACTACAATTAAAGATAGATTCATATATCTACTTACTCATCTCCCAGTATCTCTACTACCAACATGAAGGTCTAATGTTATTATGGGGGTGTCTACAGACACTGGAAGATGAGCATAAAAAATATTTTCTATTTGTGACTTTCAACATTAATCTAGATATAGAGTAAGTAGAAATCAATCTTGTATATTTGCAAGAAAAAGAAAACAAAAGAATCATATATCAAATATATGTCATTTAAATGTTTACTCATAAGGTGCATTTCTTGACATGTTTGTACAAACACGATGACAGATGAAAAAGTGTAACGAAAGGTGAAATGCCTAAACAAATGATATCTCTTTTCTGATCATCAAATTCTACAGACTGTACGCTATATCAGATTGGGAAAGTCTCATCATAATTTTCAATTGTCAATTGCTAAAGCATTCATTAATATTCTATACTATATCCCCATTGTAAATAAAAGCTTTTAAAATTTGAAAGATCTAGATAAAGCCACATTTAAAACAAATTTAAACTCACCGCTAACAAATCGCCAGTACCGTAGTTCTGATCAAAGTTGTATTCAAACTGTGATGTAGAATAACCATCATGGATAATCATCTGAAAGAAAAACGAGCATCATAAATTAACCCTTAGAATGCTGGGTAATTTTCTAAAAATAAATTTTGCATAGTCTGCTTCCAATACATTATATATCTGCTTAAATTCGGAGAGGAAAGATGTTCAGAGTAGCAAACAGGCCAATTTACTTGGCGGCTGGTCTTGATCCAACCTGTTTGCATAAGCATGAAGTAGGTTCCAGCACTATAAGGGTTAAATTTAGTGTATAACAATTTTATGAGAGGTAGTATGTGCATAGTTTATTGTTTACAATGATAAAAACACATCAGAAATAAATATTGTACGTTTAATTCCTTTTTCAAGGATTTGTTTTTATACTTTTGATTATTTTCCTTTAAGTTCAAATACTGTTTGTCTCTACAGAAAAAGGGGAATAAGAATTCATATAACTAGAAAAACATGGACCGTTCCAAACGCCGAATTTTCGACCATAATCAGAATAAAGCTTTACATTCACTGCATCATAGTCTGTTGCTATGCTTCACAAGCGGTCCTTTAGCGACGGATTGAAAAGGCAATTGGTAAGGGAGTAATTTCGGTAATTGTACGTAGAATTGCATGTGATTGGTGTTTTGTAGATAGTAGACATCCAGAATAGATGAAATGGTGCAGTTGATACAATTTTACCCTTTCCAAGCCCAAAAACTATAACAAAGTAGTTTTGTCATACATACAAGGAGCAGCTCAAATTCAATAACATCAATTCAACAATGTGATATGCTCGAAGGGAAAATGAAATTGTATACATTTGAGACTTCCCCACTCATTAAAGATGGTAGAAGATCCAAATTTTAACTGCATGAATGGTTCACCAAGTTGGGTAAATTCCATTTGCTAGAAGGGCTCGGCAAGAACCATTGTTTATTCCAAGTCATATGAAAATCCATATCTAACCCTTAGTGCGATTTGAACCAACACTGAGAGAGCTCATGTGATTTCAAATTTCTACACTTAGTACAAGTCCACTTAATCATCAATCATTAAGATTGTGTGTTAAACAAGTATATGTTACATATATATTCATACAAAGACTGTATGTGAAATACAAGCATTAAATTATGTCTATCATTAATTAGTTTTGTCAGAGGCAGAAGCTATTTTTCATTTATTCTTTTTAAAATTCATGTACCTGTAACAAATTATGAAAATGTCTTTATATTCCCTTTTAGAAATAAATTAATATTCTCCCTCATTTACATTGCCTAATTACACTTTTGTTAAAACTTGGTGTCAATGCCATGATTGTTAAAGATATAAGTTAATCAGGGTGTTTGAAGTGACGAATGCAAATAAAACTTAAAAATTGTGTTTCATCTAGTTCATGTACTAAACAACTAACTGCTTTCACTGAACATGTTCAAATTAAAACAGACTTTTTAACACAAAATATGTTTTTTGTTTTTATATCACTTCATATGGAAGAACGAACACATTTAATAACATCGTGTTATTTAGACGTCTTGATAAGAGTGTTATTTGTGGATTTATTTTGAACTTTTGACCCATAATATATGAAATTGTGGAAGGAAAATAATGATCTTTAGCTGTCATATCCTGAAATTGGGGGTCATTTTCTATATAACTTGGTGTCGTGGAAAAATCCTGATGTGATTTGTCTTATATTTCATGAGATACTGCATAAAAAAGAAGCTGGTCATTTCGTACTCAAGCCAATTAACTCGTACCCATCTAAATTTGGTCATTTCTTACCCACTTTTTGGTCCGTACATAAAAAAGACCCTATTTACTTCCCAATGCTACCTAGACCACTGAATATTTTATAGTATTCATATAACAAGAATCGTCACATATCAGTGTAGAAAAAAAATGTACTTGATATTATAATCAATATGACATACAGCTAACTTCTTCTGTCATCCAAACTGGCCATATCACATTAGCGTAACAAAACATGATCAAATTGAGCATCTTACTTTTATAGAGGAAATATTCAAGTAGTAAATGATATGTAACCCTTTTATTTTCAAATGAACACCAGGACTCCCTAGTATGCCGTTGCCCAATGTAAACTTTTATTATGAACCTTCACTCTGTCAGAATATTTTCTAACATCTCACTCTGACTCTGCTTTTATGCATCTAAGAACCTTTTTTTTCTTAACTTTGTAAATGTAAGTTTGGGACAAGTAGTTTAAAGTAGACTATAGGATGCGATTGGCAATGTTGTCATGGCAGATTAATCTCAAACACAGATCTCATGAAAAATAATTCAAGCGATTCGATAACCGTAGCGAAGACTAACGCCGCCATATTGGAGGTAGCGTGTGAACCATAGCAACAGTAACTAGGCGCCATTGAGTATTTGAAAAATAGCGGAACGGTCCATTGTAACATCAGGTGAAATTTCTTAATTTCTTATACTCACTTTTAACTTTTGCTCTAACTTTCAATTTGGCCAATACAGAAAGCCGTACAAAAGAATGTCTTAGAAAACACTTTTATAAATGTTCTGCATAAATTGAGTATCATTGTTGAAATGTTTAATTCATTATACATATAAAAGGTTTAGCTCATTTGCTTGATTAAATTTTATGACTAGTTCCAATTGAAAGCAGTGCAAGGCAACAAATAAAAGAAATTATAAAGAAAATAACAATATCATCTCTTTAGTGATATAGGAAAGAAACCAGAGAGACATACTGCCACATTCATCTCTCAACCTTAATATTTTCTGCTCAGTTGTGTTAGAATGTACAAAAAAATTCATGAATAAGATAGTTACCTGGTCCAATTCAATGCCATAACCTGTGCCTAGACCAAAGTTGGTATTTCTGTAAATCCGGTTAACCCTGTTCACAATATTGGCCTGAAAAGATGGTAACAGTAAAATATGGTTAGTTAGCAATAAGTCTTTAACCAATAACTTCATGATAGCTTTGATACAATTGCAGTCGATCACTTATAAAAACTATACTGACATAACAACTACATTGTAATTGGCAGTTTCATTTAATCTCTCTTTCATCATAATACTTATTATCACAGAGAAATATAATCTTTTAAACAGTAACACTATCATCTGCAATTTAAAGATTTTAAGCTATTTCTTCTTTTCTCATGAATACTTTATAGTCTTATCAAGCAGGCCCCAAAAATCCTTGGAGGCTACTAGTATGGGACAAGAAAATGTTGAAAGAATAGTTTGCAGAACAGGGTGCCGTTTTACTAAACAGTTTACGCTTAAGAGTTGCGTAAGTCTAAAACAACAATTACTTTTATTTTAATATAGGACGAAGCAATATTGCAAAGTAACACATCATTGGAATCGTCTCTCCGAGACGCTTCCAATGACGTGCCACATTGCAACATTGTACTTTCATTGAAGATACTATCCATGTTTATCAATTATGACTTAAGCAAACATTTTCCGTAAGTTGTTTAGTAAAACGAGCCCCTGGTGAGGAAATACCTTGAGCATGTATATAGAGAATAGATGGTTGGTGTCGTGAATCGGAAATGTTATCGGGCAAGGCTTAGGAATATTATCCGGTTAGCCGAAGGCGAAACGGATAATAATCTGAAGCCGAGCCCGATAACTTTTCCCATTCAAAGACACAAACCATCTATTCTATTTATCCTGTTACCTTTATGCATTCTTTCAAACAAACAAGATGTGAATAAAACATGAGAAAAAGGAAAAAATAAGTAGCGAATGATGTAACCATGACGTCATATCGTTCTTATGACGGCATGATTAGTCGCGTGCATGTATTATATGGTTAGTGCCGGATATCACAAATGTTATACGGTACCTAGTTAATGGTCCCAAAATGGCACTAGTGACAGGATAAATAGGTACACTGACTACCCCCAATATGACTGGAACACTGACAAAAAGGACCTTAAATTCCAATTCCACAAACCAATCAACAAGACACCAAAAGGTCATTTTCATTCTATGTAATAACTTTATAGTGTTGCATTTACTTACTATAAAGTTTGCTGTAGTAAAGATATTACTTTGTCCCCGATGTAAATAGAACTTGTAGTCTGCAAAAGCAATAATTTTACATGATTTCAAAGCAGACGGATCAACTCCCCAGGCCTGTCTTCTGTGGCGGGAATTGCTCGATTCTGAAATTGTAAAAAAAAAACCACTGGAATCACAATGAGGGTTTAGTGCAGGTCTAATAGTAAGGTATTAATTAACAATAGTGAAGAATCTTTCTAAAGTGTAATATAAAACCTCTTTATGTAACTCAACATTATCAAGGTTTGGAAAAGTATGAGTTGTCTGTTTGTTCACATCTTTTTCTTATACAAATGTATTTCATGCACCTGCACCTAGATTAATTTCCATGATTAGAAAAGAAAATGTTTGCAATATGGATAATGTAAAAGAGTAAGAGATTAAAAGACCTTACCTGGGTTTTTCTGTTTAAATTCTGTGATTTCAACATCTGGGTGTACAGACCCACACTGGGCTGGGCTGTGGATAGGTTTCAAATGAATATTTCATTTATATATGGGTTTTATATCACATCAACATTATTTCAGTTATGTAGCAATGCCCCATGGATGAAGACCCCCATACTCAACTGCCCATATGGGCTGGTCAAGCCGGGTAGAACCATCCACATTCCGTTAGTCAGGAAACTGCCTCTCATGAAAATCAAATAAATTATGGTTATTCAAACAATTCAATTATTCATTAGTCTGGGATATTCGTTTTGACAACTTAAATAGTTCAAGTAAATTGAACCCATTATCAAAATTACTAATTCCATCAATTAAACACTATGTATCCCCCTACGACAAGAAAAAAAAATATTTTGGATGAAAACAATAAGTGGACAAAAAAGAAATTCTTGCATCTTTTTAAGACTACCAAAACCTTGTTGCAATTCTATTGCAAAATGGGTCATTGCTATCCCAGTCTGTTATAGGGGATTTATTTATTGTTTTAAATCAAAATTAAGTAAGGCAAAACATTTATGGTTATATCAAGGTATTTTGACAGATTTCTTGGGACAGGGAGTTGTAGTAGTTTCTTATACCATCTACTGCAGGTACATAAAAGTGAGGAAAGATACTCAGAGTAGCGAACAGTTTAGATCACAGGCCGGTCGCCAATCTACTTGGTAGCTGGTCTGTATCTAACCTGTTTGCATAAGCATTAAGTCGGTTCCAGCACTATAAGGTTTAATCTGTGAGAACTCATAAGCTTTGTCTCTAGGACACAAAGCTAATGAGTGTAGTACACAATATAAGTCTTGAGACATATACCTAATAAAAAGTAAGCATTGAACTAATGCTTCCTTTTTGGACCCCTGTTGATAAATGTTTAAAATCTAAGCACTCACTTTGTAACGTTTGATTTGATATCTGTACGTTTGTACGCTACCATCCTCGTATCAGTACCAACATCAGATCCACTATCTTCCATGTGATGGGACAGGGGCTACGGAGAAATAGAATCTTTAATACACACATTCCCAGATATCAAAATTTGTGACCGAAATAAAAAAGCAAACGACAAATAATAGCAAGATAAAAATACATTTTCTCTATGATATTGATGAGGAACCATTGTGACTAAAGGATGAATTGCTCATTAAGAGCAATTCATCATTTTGTCACATTGGTTATCAGTTTTCTGCAGCATACATATTGATGGCTTAGTACAATCCTAAGCTAACTCCTTCACAAACATGGAGAGCTTAGCATAGTATTACATAAGCCACCAGTATAAAATAAGGGGGTTGTATTGAGGTCTTCCTGTCATTCAAATACAAAATCGTGGGTTCATTGCAAGACTATAGTAATAAACTGCACATATCAGCTGGACTATAAGTGCTTCATGTTTGTGAAGCACTTACTACAGTCTTTCATTGAACCCTTGTGATGTACATGTTAAACCATTTTCACTTTTATTATAAGTGCTAGTTCAGGTTTGCTTATAAAATGCTTCCACTGACCAAGCTCTATAAAAGGACTCACAGATTTGGATTTAAACTTTTTAGAAAAAATCAATTTTGTATTCTACTAACGAAATGATGGGAGATTTGTTAAGTAACATCATACACTGCAGCCTCATTATAACACAGTTGTTTGGAGCCATGATGATTGATCGTCCTGCGTTAATATAGGGGTTGAAAAATATACTGCGGGGACCCTGTGCTAGGTTATTGATACCTTTCCAATGCTGTTCACAATGTACAGAAAAAAATAAAGAACATTAATATTGCAGATGTTGCAAACCGTCAAAATTTTCTTTTTTTTTGTGAGTGTGTAAACAATGATCTAAATTTAGAGGAAGAGGTGGTATATTAGATACTGTTGTTAGGGGGGTCTTTGGACCACAAATCTCTGAGGTGAGTGTATAAACAATGATCTATTTTAGAGGAAGAGGTGGTATTTTAGATACTGTTGTCAGGTGGATCTTTGGACCACAAATCCCTGAGGTAAACCCTTTAACCCTTTTCCAAATGCCAAACTTTTTATTGTCACAAATTGAAAGAGTTTGCAGACCATATATCAAAATGTGATTTAATTAGAAAATAATCTTCTGATAGGGCAGAAAACATTTACGGAAAAGGAGAAATTGCTTGTCACAAGCAATTTCTCCTTTTCCACAATGTTTTCTAAAGTCTTATGCAATTAAGTGGTCAAATATTGTTATTGTTTGGGAAAGGGTTATAACAATAACCAATTTAATGTTAATGTGATGTTAAACACCAATTAAACATAATAAGTCAGTTTCATTTCATTTACCTCAATTCCGATTTCTTCATCCCCTGTCGTAAATGAGCCTGTCATTACATTATCTTGGTCTATATGTACTGTAGCCTTCGAATTAGGGTCACCTGAAAGTAAATCAATCTTAATTCAATAAGCATTGAAATTTGTTTGTTTTGTTTGATCTCTATAGGGAACATTGTAATGTCTAACTCATACATAATGAGGAAAGACCCCAAGCTTGACTGCAAACATGGGATGAGTATACCTGGGTTAAAACCATTGTCATTATGTTATTGAATAAGACACTATCTCTAATAAAACTCATAAATTAGAGCTCAAAATTAGAGGAAAATGGTATCATGGTGATCTATAGCTACATTGTTTAAAACTGTTGTGTGAGAAAAACATCTTCTATTGGGCTTAAAGGTTAAAAGGGTGCGTTATGTCTTATCATCTTCTCTCAACCTTTTTGGGATCCAATTCAGTAATAATTATTTGATATTTTTATCTATCAACATTTTGAATGAAGGCTTTGTTATCAAGAGAGAGAGAAGAGTAATAATTTAAATGACCTGCAAGCATTCTGTTTTACAGTGACAGTTGAAGTACAGTTAGTCTAAAAATTAATAGACAATTCCAACGAACAACAGTCTATAATGAACTCAGAATAAAATTTTCATTTTTTCATAGGAATTTCAAATGCATCAAAATTTTCATCGGTCTCAGCCATGATTTTTTTATTTTGCATGTGAGAAAGCAGTCATTGGCTTGAAAAAAATATATGAAGTAAACATCAAGTAAAAATCAATTCATAACAGAAGCATACGTAAAAAGTTGCCTTGTTATCATGATATAACAAAAGTGATATTAAAAATGAAAAGAAAAAAAATGAAATTAAAACTAATCCTACCTGCAACATGGCCTGTCAAAAAATTGCTTGTGTCGAAGTTCTGAACGGTTCCATTGGTGTTATCCCCATGGATTATAGTAATCCTGAACTGGTTGGTGAATAAATCTTTGCTTGGACTCAATTCAAGAGAATAGCTCCTGTAATGATAAAACTTTATAGAGTAAGTTGGCAACTTTCCATAGTGTGTTTACATATACATGTATAGGTTCGAGCATTGTGTGGGTAACAACTTTCGATATTGTGTATACAATTATAGGTTTGATCATCATGGAGGTAAAGATATGTTGGGTACTGAGACTCCTCGGCTGCTATTTCTTTTATTATCACATCAATGTGAGTTTTCTTATTACTATCAACAATATAGGTTTTACCAAATAAATTGGGGAAAATTGCATACAAGGCAACCTGATACGCCTTGTTCATTGACTTTATTGTAAGGCCCCATTAGTTTTTAGGTGGAAGATTTAGATCAATGCATTAAGCTTTTATTTGATTATTTACCAAGAAAAGATGATGATGCAAGTGGCTACATTAGACAAACTTTCTATTAAATCAGCAATGTGAAAACTACTTAAAATATCATTAGAGTAGGAAGAATTTACTCATCTAAGGTATAAGCTTGAATCATAGGAATGAAAAATATCAAATTGACTTACTTTCCAAAAGCATTCAAGTTTACTCTCTTTAATTGGTTGTCTGCGCTCCTTTTTGTGATTGTCCTAACCTCTACACCGTCAATAATTTCATAATGAAGAAATGCATCCTCTAGCAGGCCTGAAACAAATTTTACAAATGATGTGGTTTTCCTTATTGTTTCTCATTCCACTCTATAATATTGTATAATGTTAAAATATAACCTGCTTTAAACTTTTAAGAAAAGTATTTCATCTGTATTTCATTTTTTTTATATATATATATATAGAGAGAGAGAATCAGGCTATCTTATTCTAGGTCCAAAGGGTATGAAGAAGGTTCTCCAATATATACTTTTATAAAAAAAAAAATGAAAAGTGTAACAACTGAGCAAATGAGCATCTCAAAGACACAAACACATCCTATCAGTGTAAAACACTCGTACACTGAGCAGTTCTGCTGTCTATATATAGATATACCAGTATAATTTTTGTCTACAACAATGCATAAGGTTCCTTAATTTGCATAAACGCTTAACAAACGTTACAAACACGTTGCATTTTCCTTTTATTTGATAGAATCATTAAATTGTTGAATTTGGAAAGCATCAGCGTTAAACTTGTTATATCATCTTAATTTGTAGCAGACGATTTGAGTTAGCATTCCATGACGTGAGGCAAAATTGAATTGCATTCAACACTTCTCCTTATTGACTTTATTTTCTCCACTTTGCATAATAAAAAAAAAGATAAGGACATCGTAATGTAAACAATGAATGGAAAAAAACCAACAGACTACCATGTCACACGACCCCATGTTGTGTTAGCATATAAATCGGCATGCATCGTTTTTATTTTGAGTTCAAAGTCAAATAAGCATTGATGTATTTCAAAGCGTACAACAAAGTGACTTTAATTGCACTTACAGTTGCAGGCAATAACGGACAGGGACACGATCAACAGCACTTGCGTAGGCGACATTATGTTTAAATTTTGCAGCATTGCATTTTCGTTGGGATGTAAACAATTCTGGGCATGATTGGTTACGAGGTCAGACGCTTGTAATGTAAACGTAATTTGTTGGACGAATGTGATTAAGCGTTTCAATAACCCTAATCAGTTAACAGGTACTCGGTCATTTGGAAAACTCGATGACGTCCGTGGGTTCCTAATGGACACACACCTGTTTGACACGCCGCTGAAAACTGTATCATTGATTTGCACAACTTGCATATCACTTTCAAACAAAAATACCTATATTTAGCCTCATTTGGAACCTGTTTCTGTTGTGTTGTTATTTTCAACATGCAAAATACCAAGAAAAGGATAGGTAAATAAATGTATTTCTTAGGTTACCATGCAAATAGTTCTAAAAACTACTCAGCCATGTCACCCACACAAGTCAGAATACATTGACTCAAAGTATTCATGGACACATTTGAGTTAAACTAAATATTTTTATCTCATCCACTTTAGGACCTGAAATAAATCAAGAAATGGGCGGATCTAGCTGAATTTGATTTTTTGGTTGATTAAGGTTTGTTTGAGTGTTGTTTAAGTGATAGGCCAGCCATGTCTAACACACACAATCGGCGCGAGAACTGGTTTAGTATCCTCTGAAAGTCGCAGAATTCACTTTTCAATATCCGGTTGTATCCAACTTTAAAGATATGTGTTGACAGTATATCCACCGAAGAGATCCTATCTTTAAAAGGTTAAATCCTCAACTTGTGAGATAAGCCATGCCCTTTCGTCGGTTAAATTGAAATCAATTACGGGTAGAAGTGTTTCGAGAAAATTAGTTTGCGTGAATCGACAGCTTAGTTATAGTTATCTAATATTTCGGACGTAAATCACCAGAATGTGAAAAGAAGTTTCCAAATATCATTTGTATAAACTTGATTTGTTTCTGTATCAGGCTGGGAAATCATGTGACCAATGTTTACAATCGTATGTCCCAACAAGATGGTCGCGCCCAGGTCTAACACTCGGCAGAGAAATTGCAGTCGAGGACCGACTGTTTTGAACATGCGTGCCCGTCGACTGCGATTTCTCTGCCGAATGTTTGACGAAACGGCGTTATTAAGCATGGATTATCATTACACAACCCAAATCGGAAAAATGATTGTCATCTCATGCGGGGTACACAATGTGGCTTTCATTGACAAAAGTAGGTGAAAAAAGCAAAAAATACCTTGGCGCGGTCATCTTGGTCGGAAATAAGATCGTAAATATTAGTCACGTTATTCCCCGCCTTTCTCTGCCTGCTTCAATGAAACGGATTTTAGTTTGTTTCGTATTACCAAACAGGACATTGAAATGTCAATATTAGCATTAAACACGGAAACTGAAATGACTTGTAATGTTTGTCCCCTTTCCTAGAAAGTGTGCTTAAATGAGACACTATTACTTCTTCTGTTTTGCTGTTCTACTTCTTCGTTGTTCTGCCATATTTGACGATTTAACAGCGGTGTGTTTAGAACAAGATTTAAAAGACAAAGTGAAATGATAGGAAAGTTAGATGAGTAGCAGACAAGAGAATCTTGAATGCAAATAGTCAAAGAAAGGAACATAGAAAGACCAAGATTTCCTAGGCTTCTTTTGCACCACTAGAGCAAGACCAACCAAGCTTCCGTGGCGGTACCAGGGTGCAAAACGCCGCTGACACGGCTCTAGATCATCACACAGGGCTATTCACAGCCGAAGGAGAACGGCTTCTTTAGAAAGGCAGGGTAGAAAGCCTTCTCTTAAAGAGGGGCCTCAGCCACGGTTGCTTGTAGTTTATTCCATAGGGGAATATATCTGGGGATGAAATGAACCTGAACTAGTCAGACGTTGTAGATTAGGGTTTAATTTAGAAGTATAAGATGACTTTGTTCTTGAATATACTGGGTTAAGGCAGTTGTTTTTGTCAATTTCTACCAAACGATTAACTATTTTGAAAAATATCGAAAGTTGTAGATTTTGTCGGCTTTCCCCTAAGGTGTTGAAGTGAAGTCAGCAGTCACGCTGCTTGTACTGTGGTAACTGTTTGGGGGAAAAGCGGGCTGCTCTCCTCTGGACAATTCCCATCTTCTTAATGAGAGTTTTGTGATTGGGATTACGCACGGTGCAAAAGTACTCCAGGTTAGAGCACACCAGTGCGTTGAACGCTTTTGTCTTTGTTTCCACGCTGGTACCACACAGGTTACGCCCGAGGAAGCTAAGCATGCCTTCTCGGTGACCCTGTTGATGTGGGATCCCTAACCTAGATCAGATTGTATGTCTACAACCAAGTACTTAACAGTATTCAACATTTGCGGAGGTAAGCAGCAAGAAGTGGATCCCTTAATCGAATTATCCGTAGAACACTGCTTTTAAGAAGCTGGAAATCTGTACCCCAGTTTTTTCCCATGATTCTAGTGAATCAAGGTCAGCTTGTAAAATTGTCTGGTCTTTGTCTGATTTGATAAGACGGTACGAACTGGAACTTCACTAGACCATTACCCCTAGACTATCCCCCTCTGTGTTCTTTCATGTGGAAATGATCATATCCGCTGATAGGTATGTCCCTTTGTGCCACGATGATGCTTTTTCTTCATAAGACTTTGGTGAGGGACACGAGCAAATGCCTTCCTTAAGTCGAAGATAATCATATCTGTTTGGATTCCCTTGCTTAAAGTCTCATAAAAGGATATAATGCTATATCAAACTATACTATTTGGTAAACGTTTGGTCAGATTCAAATAGTTATCATCAGAAAACACCATAAGCAAAACTTAAACGTGAAAGTCAATCAGAAATAACCCATATTAGCAAGTTTAATAAGTCAGATTGTGTGATTCTTCACCTCTGACCTTGTTAGTTGATACACAAATTTTAACCGACCAATCAGAATTCGTTATTTTGAATATGTAAACAAACAGGTTGTTGATAAACCTGATTGAATTGGAGACAACTATATTTCAAGCACAAAATGACTTGTGTTAAAGGATTCCATTTAATACTGTCTCAATGCATTCGTGAATTAATTCTCATGACTTTTATGAAAATAATATTAGAAATCCATATATTTTTTCAGTTACTCATTTGTACTCATCTCCTTCTATGTGTCTTTAATGATGCAGCCAACTCATGTGAGAGGGTCAGAAGTTGGGTTTCACAGCTTATTGTTGCCCTGAAACCATGCTGACAGTCATTTGATTTGATGTTACGTTTAAATCCGGATCATCAGCTTCGAGTAAGTTGTTTACATATCAGTGATAGGATTGTCTTGTTAATTGTTCAATCTCTTAGTTGCATTGTTTATACTTGTCAATGTCTGAATCTTTATCCTAGGCGTATTTCTTTGGCATTCCTTCAGCATCTTTGTTGGTATGTGCTGCTCCATCAATGTTAACAATGTGTCTATAAACTTAACCCATACAATGTCAGTCGATGGAGTACACTGTTGAGGTATATCAGAGTAAAGCTTAAGCTCCTTCGTACGGGATGTTTGCTCCTTTGACTGTAATTTGTGTCCATAGCATTTCTCAATCACTGTCAATTGTGATATCTTGAGGTTCAATGCTTTAAAGCTAGCTATTAATATGAATACACCGTCGCCTTTACCTGCTGATCTTTCCTTGAAATAGTCAGTGTATTGGGCTTGGAATAGTTCAGAATTAGAGTGGCTATTATCTAGCCGCCAATTGTTATATCTACTCCAACAAACTAACACAAAAGTTCAAATGCACATTTCTTGTTTACAATGGCCTAACAGTTTAAATCTAAGACTTTCAGTGGAGTTTTGTTTCTCCCGTTTCTGATGGTAGTTACAAATTATGTTGAATCTAACGACCGTAACCCATTTCCAAACAATTACGAAATTTGACCAGTTTGTTGCAGACGACTTTGAAAACATTGAGGGAAAATGAGAAATTGCTCTGAACGAGCATTTTCTCCTTTTCCCACAATGTTTTCTATCCTATGAGAAGATTGTTTTTCATTTTAACCAAATTTTGAAATGTCGTCTGCAAACTCTTTGAATTTGGGTAGTCGAAAAATTGGCGTTCGGCAAAATGTTTAAAACGTGTTTCAGTAAGGTCAGGGTCATCACTTTCCATTAAACTGTTGTTACTGTTAATTTCAGGACCCCATTGTGTTCGGCAGGTGCGCTTGCTGATGACGTAGACCGCTGAACAGGATGATCAAGACCATAATCCTATTCATGGAATGAGAGATAGAATCATGTCTGGAGGACAAAGTTTGTTTTTTGTAAGGATGTTGCCACTGGATGACTGAAGCTTATACCATTGTCAATGGAATGAGGGTTAGAATCAGGTTGTTAGAATCAGGTTGAAGGGGTTTGAAACTATTCTTATATTAAAATAGAGTTATGTCAAAAAGACATGTGCAGAAGTTTGGCGCACCGCATTCTTTAACAGCCCCATAACACATTTCGCAGTTATGATTTATAAAAAGGTCGCACAAACCCATGCGATTCTGGTGATACCGAATTTGGCAAATATCACATTCACCCCAATCAGCTCCTGCCTACATTCGTCTCCCAAATTTCAGAAGGGAGTGATCCTTTGTTTGGCTCTGGGGCTTATGGTTAAGCTAGGAGAAAGATACATAGATATAAAAGCCTTTCTCCGATATACTGGTTCCAGGAGTTTATTTCTATACACACTTAGGTTACTATAAACTGGGCTGGGAGCGACGAGCCATTATTCAGATGCAACTGCAAGAGCACTGGACGAAAGTCGGTTGGTAATTTGCAGGGTAAAAATAGTCCGTGGATTAGGACAAAATGTGGCAGTAAAACGATGCAAAATGTCGCACTTAACTGAACATGAGTTGTTTGAGCACTCACTTCTTCATACTAAACATGTTAAAACTGAAGAAAATGTTAAAAAAGAAAAACTATAAACTAAAAACCGAAAGCAGCTGTAACCGCCAGATGTAAACAACTTTAAAACGAGGCTGTGAATTTAGGTCAGCAAAAGACTCTTCTCCGGCTCCCGATAATGGAATTTCAGTTACTAGTAATTTATAAAGAGGAATAAGGAGGATTTCCTTACCCGTCGATCAATACTAAATGATATGAAAAAATACCGTAGCGTCCTTTATTTAAAGAAAAATAAAAAGTTTAGTAGAGTAGAACAAAAGACAGCCGCACAGACATTGTGTCATTTTCCTTTAAGTATGAACTGACCTTTACGATTTTCTTAAAGCAGACAGTAATTAAAGTCACAACTATTGCTACCGTCGTGTGATTATATCAAAGAAGACGTATGGTCTTTTGCCAGAATATGCGTCTAATGAAAATATGGGGAATAAGGTTGTAGAAATTATACATTGATACTTTATTCTATTAAAAGAAAACATAATTTGTAATATAATAATATAATAATGCATACAATGTATTTTAACACTATAACTCATTTCATACATCATTCATGTACCGTCATGCGAAAGAAACACAATTCTTTCAGTTGTTTATATTGAAGTTTTATCAAGTTAGATAGACTATCACTGTTTATTTTCTATTGCTTTAGTGTTTTTTATAAACTATCGTTTTTTCATACCAGGTCAATATACATATATGCTACGGTAACGTTCATATTAAAAGCTTGCAAGAACAGTTAACTCTTCTGAATCTAATGTGTCGAGTTAAACCGCCTGCAAGGTTCGTTCATGTGCCAGTCACCCCCAACGACCTTTTTCTTCCAGTCGATGTATTTTTGTGGAATAACGACAAGACCGCCTGCATGCTTTACAGCACAGAGCTTCTCCATTAGCTGTGGCATCTCTTTCTTTAGGATGTCATCAAGTAGGACGTCTTCCAGTCTCAAGAGCTTTCCTCGAATACGCAGGTTTTCGGGCGCCTCGTTGCTAAACAGGAACACGGTACCTTTGACGTGCGTGGAGCCAACGACTTGCGCATCCGGATAGTACCGGTACTCAACCTGGTCATGGCCATATATGGTGACGACAGTCGACTTCAAGGACTTGCCCGCGTAACTATTGTCGTCTTGCTCTAGGCAGTCCGCCGTCCGTTTTGTGTAGGTGATAAGTTCGTCGCTATCTTGTTGGCGGGAGATGAGCTGTAGGTTGGCCACCAGGCGACCCATGAAGTTTCGCTTGATGAACTCGCACAACTGTCTCGGTGGGACATCCTGGTCATACGCCATTCGGATGCAGATGCTCGTGCTTTCCCGCGCCAACTGCAGCTTCGGTATCACGTGATTTACGTCTCCGGCTGAAAACGTTTGGTAGTCCTCGCACACCTTTGGCCAATCGTTCACGATCTTGTTCGCGGTGCCAAGTTTTATTTGCGTTCCCACGTAAGAGACGAATGTCTTCACTTGGTCTACTGACGTATTGAATCTGGTCCAGGCCTGTAGATCGGCGCCTTTGGACGGATTTTCCTTTGCCATATTACCCAGCAGGCTTGTCTCGATGGCATGAAGAGCCTCTGTCGTAACATCTTCGCCAAGCCTGAAGGTCTCAATGATGCGGCTATTCTTTTTCACGTACGCTAGAAAACTTCCCTTGAGGATGTTGTACGGCTTTCCACCTCGCTCGTAGAACAATTCCACCTCGTCGATGAGCGCGAGTAAAACCTCTCTCTTTATGAGACAAACCTTGTAGGCTGCGGATGTCTTTTCCGCGGCGGCGATGTCGAAGTGCTTGGTAAGGAGCGAAGACACGTCGTCCTTGAAATTGAAAAGGTCCTCAGTGATCCAGGTGTCGCCTTCCTTCTTCGGAATGATTCTGTTCATATCGTACTTCTTCACACGACTTTCCAGGACGTCGACGCTCTCGACTAGGCCCCACTCGGGATGGTTCACCGCCGGCTTCACCAAGTAATACGTGACCATCGAGTGACTGAGTGCGTTCTGACGCAGGAACTCTGTCGAGACGTTGGCAAGCCCGAACTGGTTGGGGTTCTTCACGTCAACGTTAATGTCAAGTCCATGCGAACGGAATCTCTCATTAACGGACTTGCCCGAGATCTTCGTAATGGTGCTTGCCTCGACGAGGATGGATCGGATCAGCGGCTTGTTAGAAACGCCCTTCTCCTTCCCCTGCTTCTGGTACTTCTTTGCGAACTTGATCTGTCTTGCCGGGCGTCCGAATCCGATCCAGAGCACGCCTTTGCCGCTGATGACGATGTGGCCCGACTTGTCCTGCCAGATGTCCTTGTAATCTGGGTAATTCTTCTCATCGAACACGGCCATATAGAGTCGAAAGTATGACTTGTGCGGGGAGTAGTATCCTTCCATCCAATCTCGATTCATCCCCTTCCCGAAGTCCGATTCCTTCGATATTGGTATGTGAATGCTCTGCGTACTGAGCAGACATGTCTTATTTAAGCCAAAGGTTCGAATCTCTGCCACGGAAGAGGCCAAGGAAACCACCAATAAAAGCAAACTGTAAATTTGCAAAGACATGGTGGTTGTGCGCAGAATACTTTTCCGGAACACGAATAACCGATTGTAAGGTAGACGTTAATCCGCCTCTAACAGTGTGAATGAATGAAATCGACGCTTCCTTGCATACTATTTATAGTGCACGTTTATTGATGTTGGACTAATCAACTCCAAGGCGGATATTGACAACGACCTTTACTTTCACTTGCTTACAGTAAAGCAACATGGGAAAAGTCCTCTTTCTCTATTCCGCCGAATACGGTCCCATATTCTAGTTTCTTTGAAGAAATCGTATATATAATGTTACGTTCCCGTATATCATATAAATGATTAACTCTCTATGCTATACAATACAGCAGATAGTGTTGCGTGCAAACGTAAACCCATTTATATTCAGAGTTTTATCATTTTGCATAAACAGTTGTTTAGATCTGTTTAAACATTAATGAAGCTTGATAACTTGATAAAGAAACTATAAATCTTTTCATTTAACATTGCATCATAAAAGTGTCTCACTGCAGTTAATTGAATAAATGGTTTGTTGTATCACTATACAAAACAATTAAACTAGTAAAACAAAAGAATGAGTAAAACCCCAACACAACACATTCAGCCAAGTGTGTGTTAATGAAAAATGTCAAGCATAAAGCTAACCGGATAGGAATTGTCTTTGTCAAAAAGGAGAGTCAACCCAATGAATATGTTATGATTCACCAGGTCAATCCCATCCATATACTGGTTGAATCTATAAAGGCAAATATGTTCTCCATGTTTCTTTTTTATCATTTTTTCAAAAAGAGGATCTTGAACAGAATATGACAATGGAATGCAAACACAATCAAGTTGAAAAGTCACCGGATGTTAGCACTACCATGGAACGAAGAACACTTCTGGTCATACACCTGTTACTTTTGAGAGTCCTTACAAAATTCAAATTTAAAAAAAAAATGATGAAAAAAAGAACACCCACAACAACATAAAACAAACATCATGTCTTAAAGAATAATCATTCCCAAGTCCTTATTGGTTCCGACAGTCTGTCGGAAAAACACTCCAAGAAGAAATTTCGACTGTCTGATATACTAAACCACTGTTTGTCGATGTACCCCCACACGACCCTGCAACTTAGCTGTGTTGGCCTTTGTCTTAAAGGCACATGAAAGGATATGAGTACACATTAATCACTGAGGAAATATAGGGAGTTCTTTACATGTGCAAACATATGCAAACCTTACGAATATGTACACCAGTTGTACAAATGCTGTTACTACCAACAGCGATGGTTCTATTCTGGGCAACTCCACGGATAATTACTGACCGTATTCAGATTCTAGTATAAGTCACCATTACACGCACGGTAAGCTTCAGCATACTATGTAGTCCTAATCACTTTGAGTTGTTTTACTTAAGGCAACCCTCATGATCTTCCTTGCTAGCTGATACATATACTATTAGCGATTCCTATATCGGTAAGTTGTTAAATTTGTGTTCTGTCTTGGCGTTTTTGTTTGCATGAATTTAAAGTGCACTTGAAAATATTATAATTCAATTGTTGAAGAATGTTTAATTCTAGATGAAAAAGGAAATCGAATCGGTAATGTCTCTATGCACACTCCCCCAGAGAAAACTTCCCGTGGAACGAATGATATCTCTGCAATTTAGAGTGGTCAATATGTTGTTTTGGTTACGTATTGGTTTTGGAACGAACCGTCTAAAGAGATATAGATATTTACTGAGTTACTTCCCTTGTTCAAATGTTCGCCATTTTTAAGCAAACCTTTTTGCTCTGGGTTTGATCACAAAAATCGCAATAAAACCGCTCGTATTGATGCTCCTCTTGTTGAATGGTGAAATTTGAATTATGTGTTGTTGACTCATGAAGCGCAGGCATATAAATTCATGCTAGCTGGGTGTTTCCAATACTCAGTGACGGAGCATGGGAACATGGTTCACATGTTTCGTTCTCGAAAAATATCGTACATAAATACGATTGCCACGGACGTTATCATTCTCATCAAGCGATTTTACCTCGACTTTTGTGGATTTTTAAGACTAAAAACTACACTTTGCCAACTTAACCGGATTTTCATTAACTATAATGATTTTAATCAAAATAATACATTTTTTTCTTTGTTTCTTCCTTTAAAGTCGGCTAAAGCAGACTTCACGAAACTTCGTAGTGCCCTTGACTGACTGAAATTTCTGAGGTCTGACAGAAAAGCTCCTTGGTCTGACAGATTTTACATAGACAAAGAAGAAATTGTTCAGTTTGGTCCTACTGGGGCTCTCAGATTATCGGGAAGTCTAGTCAAAATGATTTGACGTGAAGATTGCATTAATTTATATTTGACTGGGCAATCTTAAGACGAAATTTCAGGATCTAAATTGTGTCAGACTTTTCAAATTTTGATTTTCGGATTTAAAGCACAGAATGGCCATTCAAAGTCAATTGATAAGACAAGATTTGAAATTAACCAGCAAACAATGACATCAATTGCCGTTAAACAATTAAAAAAGGGCTTGATAGGTTTTTTAACATTCCAGTGTGCACGCGCAAAATGAAAATTATCTGGAGCAAAAAATCGTCACCCAGTGTTAATTAAACGGTTCTTACAAAGTAAATATGCGGCCTAAAGGCATGCTAATGCATGGTATGATTAAAAAAGGATTAATTCACAACTGCGAGTAAAATAATTTGATAAATATCAATAACAATGGGCATATTGGTCTTCAAACGTTGCGACAAAATTTTTGTCGGAGCATCCTCCATTTAATGAATCGTTCAAAAGTTTGAGGTGACGGGAGCTATTGCCTGATCCAAAAATTTCTCAATATTTTCCAAGTGTGTCAATTTACTACAGGAAATCTGCAAAAGATATTTTACAGATATCCACTCCCATTGGTTAATAGGGAAGTCCATCATCTCCATGTGTTCACAATAAAAAGAACAATTCTCATGCATTTAGAAGCGTTTCAAAAAATAGATTTGGTCAATTAGGCAATGACAGAGATATACAGTCAACATGTCAAATTGAATTTATATAGACGACTCTCTACCCGACGAATCATTAGACCCAATCGTACCCGAGAACGTTCCAGTCACCAGCTAGTGGAAGGCAGCAGCTAACGGGGAAAACAGAAACTAGTTAGCAATGGCAGTGGTGGCTACACGTTCACCAAATGGGTAAGTGTAATAAATAGAGTATAATCAACTCCTTTCGGTTGATATAAAAAATATGTCACGAGAATGGGTTATCAGGTTGAAAAACCGAGTTCTTAGAACGAGTTTTTTTTACATGATAACGACCCATTCAAGTGACATATTTTTTATATCTATCGAATGGAGTTGATTATTCTATTTATTTTATTCCACTATATAAAGTATATTTGCCAAAATACCTCCATAAACGTCAAATGGAATATAAAATGGGAGGAGCAAAGCAGTTAATAACGCCCATGACGTCATTTTTGCAACCTATGACGTCATTCATGCGTCTGGATATATTTTAGAATACAAAGATTTTAGTGCCGTGTGCAAAAGTGCAGCTATGATTTTAATGCAAAGGAATGGTAAAAAAGTAGTCCCGTCAAAACTGATATCATCACTAGTGATGATATGACTTTTTGATATCATCACTAGTGACGATATTCACTGTGACAAAATTGAAAATTAATACACTGAGAAATCCCAGTATTTCACTCATAAGAATATAATAAAAATGTTTAAATTGATGGCTTATATTCAAACTATGCAATACTGTATTAGATATGGAGGAAACAAAGTTATGGCTTTTTAATTTATTTAGAATTTTAATTTTTAATTTATTTTGTTAAGTATGATGGTATATTATATATATTATATATTATATTTTCAGAACAGGAGCGACAGGCGGGTGATTTGGACATGCAGTGTACGGAACAAGACAATTTAACAATAAGCTAGCAGTTTGGGAACATGTCTACTTTTAATTGGATATCAAACAACAATACAAAAGCTACCTTCATCCTGCAGACCAAGGACCCCTCCTGAAGGCTAAAGTAAAGGTGAAGGTAATTGAGCAATGTTAATGATGAATACAAAATAAGAAAAATTAGATATTACATTACTGAAATACTTAAAAATGCACTTTATTATAGCTTGTTATGTATCAATTCAAAGACAGTGTGTAAGATTTGACATGTTTCCATTTATATCATTTCAGGCCAAACAGGCAGGAAAGGAGAATCTTTTCAATCTTAGTGAGCAACACATTGGCACATTTTTGTCAGATACAGACCTCGCCCTTCCAAACCCCAGAAAAATGGCCTTCGCCGTGAACTGGCACAGACAGAAGCTGCGACCAAAGAAACCACTGGATATGAAATTTGAACTTCGAGGTTAGCGTAGGACACTGGCATTCAGTTAAGATTTCTATGTGATAAATAGAACAGAAATTTATTTTAACCCAAGTATAACATATATAAAATTAGGGCACATTACAATACATTACAAGCCATAAACAAAAGAAACACATTAGTCTTCTTGATTATAATCTGTAATTTCTACATTTCGTGTGTTTCGTATATTTTGACAGTTTAAAGAGGACTTCGTGGGTGACGACTTTTTGGATGATGACATACTGGTAGACATCAATGGGCAACTCAAGGGTTCAATGCAAGACTATAGTAAGTGCTTCATGAATATGAAGCACTTCCTAAAGTATTGCGCTGGACCCTCAAACTCATCTCCACCACCGTCAAGCAGCTATACCAACTCTGACTGGCAAGAGATGGTTTGTTGATGGAAACTTCACAATGGTCAAGCGTCCATTTTACCAGCTGCCCACACTGCATGCCTACGTCCAGAAGGGAGATGATGTCAAACAAGTTCTTCTGGTGTACATGCTGATGTTGAGATGCTTGGTAGCAAATTGTGTTGCAGTGAGTATACATAAACATACAAAAATAACAGCATTACATGTGAATTATTTAGATTACACTATAAAACATGTAAATGGACTTCATTCTCATGTTTAGGTGTTCAGTTCTGTAGTAAGTAAACTCATAGGCATTCGTTATAAATAAGTCGGAGGCCTCCGTGGCCTAGTGGTTAGAGTACAGAACTTGAAATCACATGGCCCCTCTCCGCGTGGGTTCAAATCCTGGGAGGGATATGGATTTTCATGAGAGGCAGTCTCCCGACTGACTTACGGAATGCCGATGGTTCTACCCGCCTTGACCAGCCCTTATGGGCAGATGAGTATGGGGTCTTCCTCCATCATTAATAGTCGGGCATCGCTACATAACTGAAATAATGTTGATGTGATGTAAAACCCATATAAAAAAAAAATATATATAAATAAGTCATCATGTTACAAATTGTTAGTCTACCTATGATGAAATTTCACTCTTGTTGCAGGAGGCTGACATCCATTAAGACTAAGCTTGGAGAACCACTAGTTTAATGGTTTATGCTGGTAAATTATTTTTGAATTTGATTAAAGGAAAGCTTACATACACTTGCCATCAAAAGCATTGCATGATAGTACGCGATGCCATTTCCTACAGACCAACTCTTTTTTACTTTATTTCAATTTGATATAATGAAGACATTAAACCAAAAAAATTGAATAGAATGAAAAAAAATGTTTTGATTATGTATAAATCTTTTTTTTTTTTCTTCATATTATTATTATTATTTAGACGTTTTGTATCGTGACATCTTTAAAATATTTTGTTAACAACTGTTCATCTCTTACACAATGCTCTTTTCTACACAATTTTGAAATTAAACATCTAGAATCTGATAAAGATAATACTATGCTAGGTTCCAGTCTAATAGCTCAACTGGTAAGAGCGCCTTAGTAAGGTTAAGGAGGTTCTGGGTTCGAACCCCAGTTGGACTTTCTGGCATGGTTACCTAAGATTCTAAGATGTTTAATGCATTGCATATTTTACTTTTGTGCCAAATTTTTCGAATAATATGCTACAGACAAAGGACTCTGTAAAAACTGCTAGTAAAATTACCTGTATCTCCTATCTTAAAATTTGTGTCTAACTGGTCAGAATTTTAAAGCAACATAAGACAGTAATCATAAAGTATAAGAAATGACATTTTCCATGTGGTTTAAGATAGAAACATTGCGACCGCAGGTAAAAATGCTCATATGAATGCCTTGTATGTACTTGCCAATTACCCATTAAGTTATATATAACTGAAAAATTGTTGAAAATGGTGTTTCAACTCAATCAAGCTATGATCTTTTGTCCATAGATGTTCCTTTTATTATCTGCTCTGTACTGCAATGATAAAGAAGTTAGTAAAATTACCAACATGGGTGTTGCAAAATCCATGGTCTGTGTTGCCAAGCTTGTCCAAAAGATTTTTAGAATGGACAAGCGATACGTCACTGAAATTTTTTTATTTAACCATCAAATATACAAGTGTAGAAAAAGATTTTGCATTCACAGACAAGTAAGTCAAAGTTAGATTTTGCCAGCCCTGTCCCACTTACATATCTGAATATAGCTGAAATTCTTGCTAACAATGGTGTTAAAACCAAATAAAGCTCAGTCTTTATTTCTCACCATAACCTCTTAAATGGCTGCTCTACAAAGACACAAAAATTTATGGAAATGGTCAATTATGTAAGAAAAGTGGATAGTTTTCTCATTGAATTCGCATAGAAAGCATTTTAACCCTTATAGTGCTGGAAACCACTTCATGTTCATGCAAACAGGTTAGATACAGGCCAGCTACTAAGTAAATTGGTGGCTGGCCTGAGATCTAACCTCTTGCCTTATCTGAGGATCTAAATTCCTCATCAAAATTAAGCAGATATTTAAGGTTTTGGAAAGCACAAATCCATTTTAAGAAAACAACCTAGCATTCTAAGGGTTAACGTATTCAGAAGTTGCTTATAACAAGAAACTTATCACTTTGTTGTAATTGTTGTTTTAATTGTCTCATCAAGGTATGCAAAGAATGAGTTTAAAATTTAATATGCGAAAAAACTCAGCCCTTATAAACCCTTGAATCCCAAGGAAGCAATAAGACAACTGAAAAATTGTTGACATGGCATTAAAAAACATGATGTATTTTTTAACCCTTTATCTGTAATGGGTAAAATGCAATGAAATGGGACTTCATTGAAAATAATAAACATAAAAAATATCAAGGTAATTCAGGAGAACGGATACCTGGACATTTATATTTTCACAATGTTTTTAAACTTAGTCATGGTGCGAACATGTATTAGGTTATCTGTATTACTAGGTACGAATATATGACTGAAAATCTCACAGAAACAGCGTTTTCCTCAATTCAACTAATCAATACCTTCAATCTTGTTTCAAGTGACCATTGAAAAAGGAAACAGGAGTGTGGTGAATAAGACAACGAATGGCTAAGATACAGACACAAGTCATTCAAAAGCTCCCTCCATAGCTCTTCGATGACTTGTGTCCTGTATCAAGGAAGCCTTATATATGATGTACTCAATTTCTTTTCACATTCAAGAGTGGTCGTTTAAAGAGAGATTGTCAGGAAATCTTGCCATCAAAAGGCTTAAAACAGTCACTAGTATATAAACACAAAAACATATATTAGTACAGTGAACACTTTCTGAAAATATAAAAGGGAGGTAATTTTTGCAGCTTTTAAAACCCATCGCAATGTTGAATAGGTGTACTTCATACTTTCTATGATTTCCTTGACAGTGTCTTGAAAGATTTCTGTGTTTCAAGTCTTCTCATACAAATGAGGATGACTGCTTTCATATGAAACTGCGGAAATGACAAAGATTAAACAAGGGAATAGTGCCTAGCGTTCTGTGTGGAATGCTTGATTCTGTTTCCTTACAATAGAGTTCCCTTAGGAACTTTATCACTCTTGTATCTGATTAGCATCTAGCATGCTATGCCAGGTGCAAGTCATTTTACCATGATGAGGTTCTGAACCAGGACTTTGTCAAGCTTGCGTCTGCATTGAATGTTATGCGGACAGTAGGCCTCTCAATATGAACTTAAACAGAACAAAGAAAAGAAACTTTATAAAACACATCATGAATTTCTTTCAAGTTTGTTCCTTTATAGCAAACAGTTTCAAAAAACACTGTCTTTTTAATACACTTGGATATCGTTTTTCAACAATGTTTTCTAAAACACTTGGAATGCCATTGCACCAAAATTAAAAATCGATAGCTATTGGAAACGGGTTTTTTTCCTTGAACGCCCATCCCACACCCCGACCGAACGCCCCTACAAAAATTTTTAGGTTAAAGATTTCTTACTATACTATGCAATGGGTTTGATGTATTTTCATTTTATTACTTCCCTTTAAGGACATTTAGTTTAAAAGAGTTGTAGTCTTTAAATGCCATATATATTGAAGATAGAAGTTATGAATAGTTGTAAGTCTTGGACATTGAAGTGGATGGAATAATAAGGGTTCTCAATTAGTTGCTGTATTTGCTGTAATGTTCTATTCTTTGCTCAATCAAAGAAAGCTGAAGACCTCTGAGTTAAGCTGTGTTTCTTTAAATAGACAGTGGTTTTTTTTGGTAGCATACATAGGGTTAAAGGTATGTCATTAAATGAGCAAGTTTTTTTAGAGGAGTGTTCACTTGACTATTTATAGAAACAGCTTTTCTCACAATAGAAAGTCAATCTCTCTTTGAAATTTACAAATAACAATAAAATAGGACTCATTGTCTGATTACTGAAATAACAAAGAGAATTCAACTAACCAAGAAACATTTAAGATTTTCATAATTTTATTGTCATCTTCATTTGTTATAAACACAAAACACAATCTTCCTGATGCAAGCCAGCAGTAACCAAGTTATCCCCATTCTTTCAAAGTGTTTGTTCAAAGACTTGAGGAAAGTTCAACCAAATCCTCCTTTTTGTTACAATGAATTCAGGAAGAAATTATCAATTGTCGAGTTTTCAATAATGATTTCTGTTGCTTTGATAATGCATAAAGTAACTTAACAAATTTGGATAACAATTGTAACACATTTCCTGTTATATAATGCTAAAAAAGAAAAGATTGCTTTCAACAAGGTAAAACACTTAAACTGGCGTAATGCCATTCTAATAGGAATCTACCTGAAAACTGGTGAATACCATTATCAGACCTATTTTTTGCTTTGTTGATTGCTGTATAAATATGGATGTTATTGATACAGGGTCTTTTCTCGTTATATTATAGAGGCCCCTAAAATGCACCTTCCCAATTTGAAATTTCTCTAAAATCATACAGTTTTCCCAAAATTCAAAGTCACATTGTCCTCTTGATAAATTAATTAGATTTTCCCAATTCAGCAATTTCATTGATACAATTTCAAAAAATCAACAGGCCTGGGCCTCTTTCCAATTCAACCTTTATAGAGCTGGAACCGACATCATGCTTATGCAAACAGGTTAGAGCCAGGCCAGCCAACAAGTAAATTAGTGACTGGCCTGTGATCTAACATGTTTGCTACTCTGAGGGTCTTTCATCATCAAAATTAAGCAGATATTTAAATATTTGGAAAGCAGATGACACAACAATCTATTTTTAGAAAATTACCAAGCAATCTAAGGGTTAAGGTGAAAAGGCCCTGTGATACCAAAAAAGCTGAAAGAAAATGCGCTAGATATAGCGAATTAAGAATAATAAAAAAAAACTTCTTTCATTTTCAAAAGGCCTTCTCTGTGATTCAGGCAGTTACTGCGCATAATTAATGCCACAGGCAAAGTTCAGGAAGTTCAAAAGATACTTTTCAAAACAACAAAGTCATCAACAATTCTACACTCAAAAAGATCAAAATCTACACTCAAAAAGATCAAAAATGGTATTGGTCAAAAAAAGAATGCGGTTGAACCAACACAATCCTTAAATTGTTGTATACATAAAATAAAATAAAAAATACCTTTTAGAAGCAAAATTTGTTTGTTAGGCATCAATATATCAAACTATCTAAAGTCTATATTCAGTAGATCTAAAAACAGTTTCAACGCTGTTGGAATCATATACATGTCAAATCACTGTACATACAGACTCTAAATACTATAATAAATACCAATTTTGCGTTCGATGGCAATATTGAAGTGTGTGTGAAACAACAGTCAGATGTTAAAAACAGTTTTACAGACAATAAACATTAAATTTCTAATTTCCTCACATCTGTGAACAAGCAGCTTTAAGATTTAAGAAAGAAATGCTAAAAACCGGTTACTCTTTTTCTCAATACAAAGTTTCCAAAAAACAAAATTTTAAATACACCAAAAGTGATCAAGAACCTTAAATTCCATCATATTTAAATATGTGAAGAGGATGGTAAAATGAACAAATCAAGCGTTCAATGCAAGACTATAGTAAGTGCTTAATAAACATGAAGCACTTATTATAGTATTGCACTGTACCCTCGAAATCCACCTTGGATTATGTGTAAGAAACAAATCAGCGAAGCAAACAAGTTTTTAGACATAAAACCTCAGTTCAAGAGTGTAATATTGCACACTTTAATCAAATGTGCTTTAGAGTATTCTTTATAATTAATTTCCAAAATATTTCTTATTTCTTGTAATATTTTTCTTAGGAACATTGCACATGACTGTCATGAATGTAATAAAATTCCTTTATCCTCTGTTCTGAGAAATCTATAACAGACAACAAAAAAGTTACATGAGTAGTTAAAAAAGGTCCAAAAAGTCTTCATCCAAACCGGATTAATGTAAAATACCCATTTTTCGCCATTTTGGAACTCATTCTGTCATTGGATTACTTTGGTAATTCTCGGTTAACCTTGGTCAGCGTCGGGAACTATTTGGTTCAATAGTTCCAACCCAGACCAGGGTATACCGAGAACGACTGAAGCAATCCGACAAAAGAATGGGTTTCAAACTGGTGGACTATGGGTATTCTAGCTTAATTCAGTGACAAACATTTGAATCTTATTGACAAATGGAGAGATTTGCAGATCATGATAAAATTCTCCGTTTGTCACAAAGATTTCAAAAATTAAGAGCTTAAGAAAACTCTAAGCCAGTAGCCATGTAATAGTTTTACAGTATTTTGGACGGGTAACTGCAGAAGAAGTTTGAAAAGGTGTCCCAAATGCATTCAGCTGGTCAGTTGAATTGGAGTTTTATGCCATTTTCAAAAGCATTTCAGTCATAATGTGGCAGTCAGCACACTTTTTTTGTATGGTGTTTATTGCAATATCAACAATTTTTCAGTTATGTAACAGCTTTCCTGAATCTGCCAGTACTAGGCTAGGGCTCTGCCAAAGCTCACTCCCACAAAACCAAAAGAGTGACTGTCAGTGGGGCTCAAACCTGGGACCCCTATGTTCTTAGTTTGCCAACTTAACCACTGGGTCATGCATGACCCCTAGTCAACACACCTGATAGTACATATTTGTGGTATTCCATACAAGAATTGCACAATATTCTCCCACGCCACTGACTACTTTCGGATATAAACATAATTAATCGGTTAAGAAAGTAGGAAAGACAAATAAACCATGTAACAGGAACTTTTAAGGTGCTTGTTAACAGATGTATGAAAATTTGAAAAGTAGAAAATCATTTCTTTAAAACTTCACAAAAGCTGTACAGTTATATGATATGCACTGAAGAATATGATTGGAAGCAAAATAACGTCTTTTTTGATTCCTTAAAGTGCGTATACAAAGAATTTACATATATTTTAATCCAAAAGCATGAGACTTACGGCATATAAACTGTACATCCTTACATAAGTTGATGCTTCCTGAACAAGTTATGCTTTCAATAGCTACTTTTGATTATACATAAACAAACAATACAACAACTGTATTGTTTCCACATTTAATTTTACTTTTAAACTTTCACTTCTTTGAACAAGCACCTTTGAATGTTTTAAGGTAGATTACAAATGATCCGCCATTTTGAAACTCACTCTGTTGTTGGACTACTTTGGTGGTTCTTGGTATAAATTGGTAGGGGCCCAAACTATTTGTATTAAACCGAATAGTTCCGGCCCAAACCGGTGTATAACAAGAATGACCAAAAAAACAACAACAGAATGCCTTTCAAAATGGTGGATTATGGCAATTCCACCTAAAGGTACATCAACTGCTATTGATAAAGGTCACAAGCATCTTTAATAAACATCAGAAAGAAGATTAGCTGAAGTGGTCTCAAACTCAGGGATAATTTTATGAATTCCATGTAGGACAAGCTACCAACTGGTCTAGTCTGGCTCTACAGAATACATTCTGACAACGCTGCAAACTTTGTGAACACCCAAAACAGTGCAAAACTGTTAAAAAGCTAATACTTAAAGGCATCTGTTTAAGGAAATAATTAACCTTATTTCAAAATTTGGTTTTTAAATTGACCTTTCTGGATATTATCAGTAAAACTCTAATTAAAAAACAATTCATTTCAAACCATTGATAAAGAGAGTGTGTATTGCACTGGTCCAGTACTTTAAGGTAGAATAACCATATTCCTCCATTTCAAAAATTCATTCATTCGTCGGATTACTTCAGTTGTTCTCAGTATACATCAGTGTGGGCTGGAACTATTAGCATCAAACCCAAAGGTTCCAGTTTAGAACAATATTTACCGAGAACAACCGAAGTAATCCGAAGAAAGAATGAGCTTCAGAATGGCGGAGTATGGGTATCCTGCCTTCAGTGATTTTCCTTTTATATCTTTTAATATTATTAAAGACAAAAGTATGGTGCCTTTGAGGTGAATTTTAAAACAAATTATTTTCTAATTTCCATTTCCTAGATCATTTTTATTTTTCAAAAAATCTCTAAAACGAATGAACAAAGTTTGTTTTCCAAACATAACACAAAATTATCCTGGAAAAACAATCTTTCTTTTTCCAAGGACAACTTGTTTCATCAGGCCAATCAGAACCATAATGATTTAGCACTCTGGCTAATTAAGAGGTGCGCTCAGTTTAATCATCATCTCAGGAAAAACACACTTGATTTGTTTTCTCATGATAAAAAGGATATGTCTTGGGGAAGCAAAATTAGAAAAAAAAATCCTTTCACATGTCACCTCAGTGTTACTGGTGGTCTGTATTTTCAAGATTTTCACTGGAATCATTTCGACGAATTTCACTTCCTTACATTGACTAGAAACAAACATTTTTGCATTGTCATTTTGTACACTGTTTCTGTCATTTCACTTCCAAGTGATTTAAAAAGGATGCATAACAAATGGCCATTATGGTGTTCTCAATCATTTCTGTTCTGTTTCCTGTTCTCTTTCTTTCATTAAATGAATCAATTCAAATATCACATCATATCTGCACCCGATATTTTCATGTTAAACATTGTGTACTCTAGAGGAATTTGGGGCTATCAGAAATTAAATTCAGGTTATCATGTTTAACATCCCTGGCTCACACTCTACAGGTCAGGTATAACGGATCGGTTTTTCTTCTTGTTCCTGGTCAGCATGTGATTGGAGGCTAATTGATCTGAAATAGAAGAGGTAAACGGAGAAAATAAAATAAATTCTTAATTAATACCACTCATTTACAGTAAACTTATGCTGTTCTCATCTTGTTTCTATTTCTGATCTTTATAATGAATGTGGTCGGGAATTCCTTCACCAATGAAGGCAGAAACACAAATTGATTTTTTTTTTACAAAATGGTAAATGGCCTTACTCCAGACTTACTTTCTGATCCATCAACTATTGGTGACTCATCTTCTTATAACAGACATGGACAACATGATTTTAGAGCAATTGCCTGTAGGACAAATTTATATCAAAATTCATTTCTTCCTTCAAGTGCTTAGCCAAAGAGATAAGAAACGTAATATCATTAGAAGCATTTTAAATACCTTTTAAACATTGATAAACCTGTTTCAAACAAGCTTTACTTTTTAGACATACTTTTTTGTATGTCACTATTAAAATGACTCGAGATTTTAGTAAGCACCTGTCTTTACATACATTATACCTAGAAAATGGAAATCTAAGGCCTACATTGAGCGTCTCATGACAATTTTATTATATTTCTTTTCCATAACTTGTATTTTTGATGTCCTTATTCAAAATATCCTTAGTCCGCATCAGAAAGAGCATAAGAAATAAAAATTGTCCTTGTGGGAGCATGAGCCAAGACCCTGCCTATTTGTGCATATACTTACTTACTTAATGGCCTCTACGCATCTATAGATAAGTCCCTGCATTCATACTCTATTGTTGTTCAGTACCATTAGCGTCTTCTATCTCTGTCATTTTCAGACAACCAGTTTGGTTAAGGGTTCAACACAGTTGATTTCATCTCATGATCCCTCGGCCATGCCCATGTCTAGGTGGTTCCAAAACAATCTTCATTTTATCCATTTTGACAGCTGGTCTTCTGTGACATCACCATCAAAACTGCCTCACACTGAAAAAAGGATTAACAGGTGTTGTCAATAAGAGGCAAATGTCAGCCCGGTGAGATCTATCGGTTAAATTCACGTTGCTATTGCTTAGAATTTGCAAGTCTGTGAGCATTTTATACAGTTTAACCCGTTTCGACAGAATCTGACATTTAGATTAGGTTCACTTACTGTGACAATAAAACTGAGATCATGTTGAGATACTTCTGTGAAGCAAACAGTTAAACCGTGAGTCAAGGTCTAACCCTGATGAAAAATGGCAAAACAGTTTCCTGAACTACACCAATCAAAGCCATAATGTTCTATAATATAGTTCAAACTTATTCATTTTACATAGATTTTGAGAGAAGCTTGAAGCTTATCAAATTCACTCTCGATGACTGATTCCTGGATATTAAACCATTTCTTGCGCTGATTTGTGGGTTAGTCACGGATTATTTCACCTCGTCCAAAGGGGATCAAACCCAGAACCCTCAGTACAAGATGTCAGTGCTCTACTACTACACAAATATCTCTCATGTTCTAAGAAGAAGGGTGTTACAGTAACGGACCAGATAACACTTCAGGTTGAAAAAGCTTCTTCAACAACGGCTTTCAATTTAGATGATGATGATGAAAGTCACTTACATACAGATGACTCTGATCAAAATGCTTGAAAATGTTGTTTCAAATAAAGTGATTTTTTTCGCCAAATATTATCAAAATTGTTGTTTTAATTGTTTAATTGTGCGTAAAAGATGTCCCCTTGTTCCTGGCTTATCCCTAAGATAAAAAATTCATCCTTAGAAAAAAAGTTATACCTGGGTTTACATTTTGGAGAAGTCAAAAAAATTTGATGTAAAGATTGCCTTTTATTTCCCGATGCAGGGCTCACCCTGGCTGGAAAAAAGTCTGCGCCAGCACATTCGCCAAATGACAAAAATAGGAGCCAAATTAAAGAAGTAGGAGCCAAATTCTGAGCAAATGGCTCCAATTAAAGTTTCTTTATTTTAAACACTTTTCATGTTATATGTACATATATGTGTTAAATCCTCTTGGTAAATTATTTCTGTTTGTTATGTTTCACCATTTGTATTAAAATTGTATTGTCATAAATATGTAATGTGTAATGCCAATAAAAAATATGTAAAAAAACAAAAAAAGCCAAGACATCCCCCGAACAAATATAAACCAAAGATGGTATAACTAAACGCTACGCTTTGAGTGACAAAATCAAAATGAATCTTTTATCTCAGATAACATTAAATCATATTGAAGACTATACATTTCTGAATTCTCAGTTTTGTTATTTATTTTATAATGTCCGATAGGTAAATGAAAAGTAAACATGATCTTCAAGGTCTATTTGTTTTTACTATCGTCAAGACTCCGGTCTGATGATGTGAATGATTAATGATAGAGGATCGCAATTTGAATAATACCGTTGCATTAGCGAAGGAGGCAAACTGTCAATATCAAAATACTTTAAAAATTAACCCTCTTTTAATTCTCGCATTCTGCCATGCATCATAACACACTGGACGGAATGGGGTAAATAGTAATCGGTTTTCGTGGAACAACGGCATCAAGTCTACAAATCAAGTGTGTCGAGTTGTTAACACATAATAAAGACCCGATTAATACACGCCTCAGGCATTGTTTGACACGGGGATAACAATTAGCGGATTAATTTGGGGTTTTCGGAGATACTGTTAAGTGTGTCAAAAGATATAACTGTCTGTAATGTCTGGACAGGTGGAAAATGGTAAAGTTGAATAAAAAAACATGCGCCAAGCAAATTCGCCAAATCGAGAAATCTTTCGCCAGAATGAAATAATATTCGCATTTGGCGCATTTGGCGACCGACAGCGTGAGCCCTGCGATGTGAAAATATAACATCCAAATTCCAAAGGACCAAATTAGTAGCGGACTTTATAAAATTCAAATTTTTGGATTTAAAGCGCAAACAGGCCTTTCAAAGTCATTTAATTATACAAGATATATGTAAAATAAAGTTAAATACCACAAAATAGCGGCATCAATTGCTGTTAAGCAATTAAAAATCATTAATAAATGTTTTCACATTCCAGTGCGCATGTGCAAAAGTGGTTAATCGAGAAGCAGAAAATCGTCATGAAGTGTTAATATAACAAAGTAAATATGCAGAGGACAGACACACTGCATATATGGTTTGATTTAAGTAGGATTAATTTACAACTATGAGTATTGATCAATTGATATTTTACCGTGATAATGAAAAAATACAGGTGTTCAAACGTTGCGACAAAAATTTTGTTGCATCATTCAACATCAAATGAATCGTTTGAAAATTTGACGTGATTGGAGACTTTGCCTGATGCAAAAATTTCTCAATATTTCCTGATTGGGTCAAATATTAGTTTGACTACATTTTGGAGTAAACATTATCAATACATAATTTGGACAATATTCAGTTAGATCAGAGTGTTCAGCACACACTTCCATAGTGCTACAATTTAGCGAGTTTTAAGATCTAATTTTTGGGACAATACAATAGTTGCAATTTGCAACCATTTCATGTTATCATTTGAAAAACAAACAGGAGGCCTCCATGGCTTAGTGGTTAGAGTAGAGAACTTGAAATCACATATCACCCCTCTCCGCGTGGGTTCAAATCTTGAGAGGGATATGGATTTTCATGAGAGGCAGTCTTGCGACTGGATTACGGAATGCCGATGGTTCTACCTGACTTAACCAGCCCTTGTGGGCAGTTGAGTATGGGGTCTTCCTCCATCATTAAGAGTCGGCATCGCTACATAACTGAAAAAAATGTTGATGTGATGTAAAACCCATTTTAAAAAAAAAAAAGAAAAGAAAAACAAACACTGCACATAAAACAGTTTTCTGGTTTGTGACAATGTTAGAGGGATAAAAGGCACAGGACAATCATTTGTATCTGAGGCATGAAATCAAACACTTAAAGTTAAAACACGAACTTCTTACAAAGATGGACATATTATTTGCCTACTAATACTATCCAAACCTGAGAATCCCAGGTTCGAATCCACGTTAAGCGAGGTGAAAATTGCCTCGAATAACCCACAAACCAGTGCGACTAATGGTGTACTATCCAGAAAGCAGTCATCGAGAGTGACTTGATAGGCTTAAATAAGCCTCCTTCACAAATCTATCAAGCAAACAAAAAACAAATCAGAGTTATGGACTTGGTCAGTGACGAAAATTTATGACCTGAATTGCTTGTGTGAATTCTCAGGGGGTATTATGCTGCAAAGGTCCTCCACCTCGTTCATACCTGGTACAGATAGAGTCCATGTAAGCAACAGGGATAACGCTGTCTGATGAAAACAAGAGGAAAGTCACGGTGTCTAACATGATAAAAAAAAATACAATTCGAGAATCCAATGTAAACAATCATTTGATAATGATGCACAACGTATTTAAATTATTCATTGAAGAGCTCTTGTATAAATGTGGGAGTTTATGTATATTTTTCATGCCAGAAAATGCAATCGAAGTTTTGAATTTTGAAACACCTTTTTTTTAAAAAATATTTTATGATATTTGAGTACCATAATAAATAAACAAAAGTTATGAAAACAAATTGTACACTGTAAAAAGGGTTAGGTATAAAACACCATCGATGGGTTTGATATCATCCGTTGAATAATTTTAGACAATAACAAAATGTGCATTAATATGTAATTTAGGTAATTCAAATACGACTCTAATCTATAATTGACAGACAATGCTTTAAAAATGAACACCAATACTTTAAATTCAGTGGGATTGGCGCGATATATTCAAACGCGCAAACATTTGTGGTCAAAGCAAGATAACTCGTACATAAAAATATGTTCTTTCTTAAATGAGTTACTTCCCTTAGACCACAAAATTGTCATACGACGCGAAAATAGACCAACACAAGGTCCTCAACTCTATACTTAATTTCAGAGTTCAAGTAAGCATTGGAGACAAATTTTCCGATGTACTCGAGTGGAAAGTCACTTTGTTGTTAAAAGTTTAAGAATCAAATGTAAACGGTTTCATTTTAATTTGATGCACAATTGTTTGAAAGTAGTTAGTGACGAGCGCATGTGTAGTGGCGGTAGTTTGTACAATTTCCTTACGTCAGAAAATGTTGTTATATATTGCATTCTAGTCACATCTTTTTGTTTAATATTTGATTAAGCCTGATTATCAAAATTAGGTGTACAGTAATTATGACAACAAAAAGTACATTGAGTTAAAATAGGCTAGGTATAAAACACAATCGATGGTTTGGATTTCATCCGTTGAACAATTTTAGAAAATAGAAATACGTGTCTAAACATCAATTAAAGGTACATTTAATGCGAGTTTAATCAAAAACTTGCATTAAGTGCGTAAAAAAAGGACATCCGTGCATCAAATGAAGTGAATTAGCGCGTTTTATTCAAACGCGAATGCATCTATGGTCAAAGGGAAACAACTCGTACAAAAAAATAAGATCTTGCCTATACGAGTTTTGTCCCTTAGACCATAAAATTCTCAAATGACGTTGATAAATAGACCAGCACAAGGTTCTCCATCATATACTTACGTTCAGAGTTTAAACAAGCATTGGAACCAAATGTTATCCGATGAAACCTAATAGAAAGTCCCTGTTTCGTTAAAAGTGAGAATCAATTAAACAATTATTTATTTTTGATGCACAACTATTTAAAAGTGTTTATTGACGAGCTCTTGTTCAAGATGCTAGTTTTTACAAGTTTTTTACATCAGAAAAGGTGGTTGCCCTCAGAATTTTATTAATATATTTCAATTTGATACATAACTCCATATGATTATCACAATTAATTTGACTGTTATTAGGATAACAAATTGTAGCCTGGTAGAGCCTGGCCCGTTCGTATACCGCGAACTAGGCTAATGTGGGTATGCATCATTCGGAACACCTCGGCCATTTCTTAAAATAACCTCGGAGGTAATGGGGAGCCATTTTTGAAAGTAGGTCAGCAACGAAGGGCCAATCGTATCTACTCGGCAATCCCCGTAACAAGCCGGAGATTGCCGAAAAGAGCCGATTGACAAAATAAGAAACAAAGATATGTTGATATGATCATCTTTAATGAAAAGGGTAAAAAACCCATTCAATTGTGATAAATAACCAATTTGTGTGTATTCAAATACATATTTAATTCCTGTGTGCATTTTGCGTTATCCGCCGGAAATAAGGCGAATTACCCCAGGATTTCTGGTGTATTCATGTACTGCTTACGAGGTATATCTACCGACTTGTTACGGGGATTGCCGAGTAGATACGATTGGGTATGCATGGGCCAGGCATCCAGGCTAAACAAATTGTACATTGAAATAAAATTGGGTTAGGTATAAAACACCATCGACGGTTTGGATTACATCCGTTGAACAATTTATGAAAATAAAAATAATTGTCAAAAAATCAATTCAGGTAGATTCAATACAACTTTGATAAATTATTTGCACCAAGTGCTTAAAAGGGAACATCTATGGACACATTCAGTGAATTGGCACGTTAAATTCAACCTCAAACACATTTATGGTCAAAGGGAAATAACTCGTATATATAGTAGTACATTCCTGTACGAGTTATTTCCCTTATACCATAAAATTGAATTTAAATAAACCAGCAGATGTATTTTCACTTAAGTTTATACCCAGTTCGTTCCTTAATCCCCGTCTTTAACGAATTATAAGTCATTTCTTACTCATTGGTACACAAACCTGTGGTTTGGAGTGATGTTAGTGATATAAAAGTAAGGATGTAGCATGTTAAGCGATGATGAAATGAAGGAATGAAAGAATGACAAGAACAATTTTGTGCTACCAGGTTTTCACACAATCTTGTTGTAGAACCAATTCCAATAAATTCATGGCAATGGATGTCATCAAACATGGGACCCCCTAGATGGAAGTCCGCCATTTTTACCACTCGACAATGCAGAGCCCCTGTCAAAACCTTCAGACACTCACATGGGTGCCGTTTTACTAATTAACTAACGGAAGATATTTGCATAAGTCAAAAACATGGATACTATCTTAAATCAAGTGCAATATTGTAATGTGACATGTCGTTGGAAGCGTCTCGGAGAGACGATTCCAAAGATGTGTTGCTTTGCAATATTGCTTTGTCCAAAATTGATTGTTGTTTTAAAATTGCGCATATTTTTAGCAAAAACCTTTTAGTAAAACGGTACCATATGGTGTTTAACCCATTACCAAACAATAACGACATTTGACCAGTTTGCTGCAGACGACTCTAGAAAGCGTTGGATCAAATCCCGGTGAAGGCATTTGGATTTTCATGTAAGGCAGTCCCCCGACTGACTTACGGAATACCGATGGTTCTACCCGGCCTGACCAGCCCTTGAGTGCAGTTGAGTGTGAGGTCTCCCTCCATCATTTAGAATCGGGTATCGCAACTTAACTGAAATAATATTGACGCGATATTAAACCATATTATAGATAAATAACGTACACACGGCGGTCATTGCTGTGCTCGAGATTTCGGTTTGGACGTTTGGTATACGGATATTTGCCCCCCTTTCGTTATAGGGCAGATTTTTTCCGGGGTGGCAAATGTCAGAGGGTGGGGAGGATGGGGGCAATTGTCCGTGGATCGAACGTTTTAGAGTTCTGTAGTGTCTGATGAGCCAATTCCCGCGTACTAACTCGTTTTACTCTTTACTCCATGATGTATAACTTAACCCGTTACAAATCAATAACGACATTAACCACTTAGCTGCAGACGACCCTGGAAAACACTGTGGGAAAAGGAGAAATTGCTCTTTACAAGCAATTTTTCCTTTTCCCACAATGCTTTCTGACCTATCAGAATGTTTTTTTTTTCGATTTCATCCGATTTTGTAATGTTGTCTGCAAACTCTTTCAATTTGGGACAGTCCAAAATTTGGCGTTTGATGAAAGGTAAGCTTAACCGGAGGAACTGCTGTGGAAAAACGTAACCTAAGAATCATCTGTCACAAAAAAGCTGAATTACTCCTTACGAGCAATTCCTCATTTTGTCACAGTAGTTCCTGCGTAACATCTCAAGAATATAACTTTATTTAACCCAACTAAAACATATATACATTACAAGGGTACAGTACAATACATTACAAGCTATAGATAAATTAAAACGAGAATAAATATGAAAAAAAAACACCCGGTGTAAATTAAAGAGGGGTAATAAGTACATGTACAACATTTTACGTAGTTGGGTTCCCTTTTTTTCGTCTTTTTCAGTTTGTCTCTCTGTATCTATATTTATAAGTGTGCCTATACTTCTTAGAAGGTAAGTTTTCGTCACTTTATCATTTCGATTTGATTTATATAAATAAAGATACGAGTGTCTTTGTCAGAATTTTTCAAGATGTTCGTAGACCATTCATATGGCTTCATGGTACCTTGATAGCTGCAGTGAGTTGGTTCTTATACAACTTGTAGATGTCAAAAACAGTTGGTCGTTCTTTATCAAGTGAGCTGTCCCAGAGAAGGTATGACATACACTCGTAATCGTTTAAGGTAGAATACCCATAATCCGCCATTTTGACTTTCTTTCCTCCGTCGGATTACTTGTGTCGGTCTCGGTATATATCGGCCTGGGCCGGAACTATTCGTTTTACACCGAAAAGTCCCGACCCCGACCGATGTATACCGAGAATGAACGAAGTAATCCGCCGAAAGAATGGCTTTCTAAATGGTGTAAAATGGGAATTCTACCTTAACGAAAGATAGACGGCGAAAACATCGTATTTATTAAGAAAATATAAAGAAACACATCAGATTCGAATAAACGCTTAATTAACAGAAATAAAAAAAAAGATGTCAAAAACCTTGTGACATAAGGTGAATATTAATATTAATGATAAAATTCATCTATATCATAGTGTTTTTCAGTCATTCGCATCTAGTCTATCCGTTTTGCAAGTGGTTAAGTGGACGGAAATGATTAAAAGTTTATGGCCGCGGCCGCTTGCTTGGTCGGGTGCACCGTCCGTCTGTTGTCCTGGTCTTGTTTCTTATGCAGCATACGTAATATGGCGAACATGACCGAGGATCCAACGATTACTCCCACCACAAACAGACTGGGCCCCGCAATGTTCACTGCAAAAAAGTAACCAGAGATTAGATGTGCGTTTATTCTTACGAAGGGTACCTTCGGCGATCCAAGCTGGGTTCTTTTACTTTGAACTACCAAAGGTTCTGTTTTTTTCATAAATACACACACATGTAAATAGAAAGAACCGGGACATTGATAGAGAACGGATGTCTGTAACAGTATATCATAGATCAACAAACCAATCAATTAAAAATAATATCTTGTTAAACGTAAAGGTGAACAATCAAACAATCGTCTGAATGATGAAGGTAAACGCTTTTTCTTTGACTTTGGCGACGAAAATGATCAACGAACTCTTCCAACATATCAGAAGTTGAATACTTACCCGATTACAATCTATTGGTCGCCATGGATCGAAAAACATTGTAGCCAACACAATCATTGTATTTAAATGGTGTCAATGAAGATAATTATGCTCAAAATAGATACATTCTTTTAAAAGCAAGGCAATTTGTCGATGAGTTCACATGTTCCGCAATGATGCCAAAAGTAATCTGTTCTAGACAGTGGTAATCTAAAAAATGGACGCTTACATTGCAAAATATAATTTCTTTAACAGTCTAAAAGCGACATCACCATGATTTAGACGACGGTGCAGCAGCTTTGACTTGAAAGTGATTTTAACTCACCAAGCGTTTTACACGGCCGCAAAATACACTTTACCAAGCAGTCGAAAACATTCTCCTTGTTTTTACATTCCGGAAGACAACGCTCTTCACGTGACATCCCGCTGGTTCCGGCAGCAGATGCATGTGACGTCATCACCCGGTTCGACGTCATAGCACCACCAGTCATCTCTACAAGACGGAAGATTTTTGCTGGGTTGCTTTGGACTCCGATCGTTCCACCGGGCAGTGAAAATAGCGGCACCATTGCTGATGGCATCGTAAGCTTACTTTTTTTTTTTTTTTTTATTGCTCTATTTGTTTACAATATCACATAACATACTTGACAAACAATTTGTTTAATAGAGCAAAAAGACAAAGAGAAGAAATACAGAGAGAGAAACACAGGAGATACAGACAGATAAAAGGTTTACAATGCATATTGACATTTTTCATGAAAACTTAGATCTAACGTGTATTTTTTAAACAACTGTCGATTTAGAAATCGAGAAGTTATGGCTGGTTCTGTATTACATATCTTACATCTGCCCATTGATCGTGGCTCGAGGGTTGTGAGTTCGTATACTTATGTATATTCCAAGCTAAACGTAAACATTGTGTAAGGCCATGTATGGAAGGAATAGATTGTTTGATTTTACAAGTATAAACATATCGTTTTACGTTTAAAAATAACGTGTCGATAATGAACTCTTTCTTGCAAAGTCCTAGTAAAAGATCTTCACTGTTTAAAACGTAGTTTCGGTATTTTGTTTTTAACTTATTTGATAAATACTGAAGTAATGGTTTGACATGTACACAGTCATAGAATAAGTGAAGAAGGGTTTCATCGTATGTTCTGCAAAAGGTGCATCTTTTATCGTCTTTAATTTTCATTTTCTGAAGGAGAACATTTGTCGGAAGAATTCTATGTACAATTCGTACCTGTAGCCATTGTAAGTAAGTATCTCGTGTTAAAACAAAGACATCGCTATATATTTTCTTCCAATCTTTATCTATATTAGGATAAAGAGTAAGCCACTTATTTTGACTTGTTGGTTTATCCTCGTTCTTTATGAGAGTGTTATATGTTAATTTATTTGAATTTGCGTTTGTTAGAATTGAAAAGAAGTAACAGTTTATTGAGGGGTTGTGGTAATCTAAAAGTAGTTTATTTGTTTTAACAAAGTTCAGATTTGTTAAATAAGAGTTAACGGCATTTCTTATGCTGTAGTAGTGAATAAATATAATATTGTTTCGACTTTCTTCTTTTATATCATCTAGTGTTTTAAATGATCCGTTTTTATTTAATATATCTTTAACTACACGATACCCGTTGTTATAGAGATCTTGAAAGAAAACTGGGTGTGAGTTTATTGTAATGTTCTCATTATAATATAAAGGCATGTGTAACACTTGGTTCCATTTATTGATATCTAATTTGTCTATAAATAGCACATACGTTTTTAATACATCAATCCAAAATTTATTTTTGATTGTGGCTATTTTTTTAGTGCTATAAAATTTACCGAATTCTATAACTTTATTGATATCATAGAGATCATTTGCTAGTTTGTAACAAGAGTGATCACTGTGTAAACACAAGTTCTTAATCCATTTTATCTTCATACTACATATATAGCTATTCATGTCTGTTATTTTAAGACCACCTTCATGATGTTCTTTAATGCATACTTTTTTTTTTATTTTGGCTCTACCATCCCATATGAATTCTAAAAACAAATCATCTAGCTCTTTGACTGTGCTGTTCGTTGGGTTTGGTAGGCTTACAAAGAGATGAGTTAATATTGGTATAAGAAGTGATTTGACGACAGTAATTCTTCCAATTGGAGTTAATTTTCGGCGTTTCCAATATGTTACACTATTCTTTATGCTTTTTAATTTCATGTCGAAATTGAGACTTTCCATCTTAAAAAGATTAACATCAAACATTATGCCTAGTAATTTGAATTGTGTTTCACCCCATATAAGTTTCCATCTAGTTTTTATCGAACGAGTGCTGTACTTTAACGATCCAATCCAAATGACCTTAGTTTTATCGAAATTTACATTTAGCCCTGACATTTTTGAGAAATTGCTTAGTGTATCTAAAACAGAGTTTAAGCATTGTTCCGAACCATCCAAAAGTAGAGTTGTATCGTCTGCAAATTGAGAGATAACATATTCATTGTTATTGACTGTAATTCCTTTGATGGATTCGCAGTTTTTAATCATAATGGTGAGTATTTCTGAACAGAGAATAAAAATATAAGATGAGATCGGATCCCCTTGTCTACAACCCCTTTTTACTAAGAAGAAATCAGATAAAAACCCGTTCAATTGCACACAGACCTCGGTATTGTATAGAAACAACTTGATCCATTTTTTAAACATGTCACCGAATTTGAAATAGTCCAAGGTTTTTTCAATAAAATCAAAAGATATTGAATCGAATGCTTTTTCGAAGTCTATAAGCATAAGTAGACCAGGGATCTTATTTTCCTCACAATGCTTCATTATATCATATACTAAACGGGTATTTTCTCCGATGAACCTATCTTTAAGGAATCCGGTCTGTTCTTTAGATACAAGGAGGTTCAAAACATTTTTCAATCTATTTGCAATTGTCCCTGAAGCTAATTTGTATAAAACATTTAAAAGCGTAATAGGTCTCCAATTTTTTAAAAACTGTTTTGGTTTATTGTCTTTTGGAATACATGTAATGGTTCCAAGTTTAGTATTTTTCGAAAAGCTGTTTTTTTCAAATGCAAAGTTTAAAGCACGGACAACAAAGTGACCTATTCTTGTCCAGAACATTTTATAAAAGTTGGAAGTAAAACCATCACAACCTGGACTCTTATCATTACTCATGTGTTTTAATGTATTAGAAACTTCTTCATGTGTTAAAAGTCCTTCTAAATTTTCCGCCTGATTATCAGTTAATTTTATATTATTGTAGTTTTGAAACTCCCTATCTAAGTTAAAAAGTGTCACTGTACTGCTTTCATCATATAGCGTTTTGTAGTATTGTTGTGTTTCTTTTAAAATTTCACTTTGGTTATAAACGTAAGTACCATCACCCTTTTCAATAAACGGTATTGTTTTTTTAAGATATTGCTGTTTTTCTAAATTACAAAAATATTTAGTTGCTTTTTCCCCATTATCGATCCAGTTAGATTTTGATCTTACAAAAGCCCCCATAAGTTTAATATTTCTTATTTCTAATAATTCATTCTGTAGAGATTCTATTTCTTCCTTGTTTTCATCTGAAATATTTGATTCTAAATTTTCTATTTTTGATATGATGAGTTTTTCTCTGTTATTCGTATTTTTTGTTTTGTTACTCGAGTAGGCGATAGTTTTGCCTCGTATCTCCATAAGGAGTGTCTCTAAAAAGAGTTCATCATTAACAACAAATTGTATTTTTGATTTATCCATGCTTAAAGCAAATTGAGTGTCATAAACTGGTAAAAGGTATTGAAGAATGATTTCATTAATTTTTTTATTGATACACGTAACATAATCAATGTCATTTAATAACGAGTTATTGAATTTCCAAAAACCTTTTCCATGTTTCACTTTTGAAAACTCTAATTCAAGAAAAATAATAGAATGATCAGATTTGTACCTTAGACTTATATCGCTATTTTTTATGTACTCTCTAAAATTGTTAGTGACTAAAAAGAAGTCCAATCTTCCCTGTTGCAAGGGTGTTAATCTTCTCCATGTAAACTTTTTAGTATTTCCGTGAATATCTCGAAATGGGTCGATCAGTTCTCGTTTGGCTATTTGCGAAATCAAAATATTTTTGGCTTTTTTATTGTGATTTAAGTTTTTATAATTATCATAATCAAGCGTACTGTCAAGCACTAAGTTAAAATCTCCACAAACAATTACATTTTCATTGCTTGGCATTGAATCTATCTGATCGAATAATTCTGTGAAAAATCTAGGTTCATCATTATTTGGAGCATACAAATCTACTAAAAGGAAGTTATTATCACAAAAATCTATGTTTAAAATAATCCATTGTCCATTATCGTCTATTTTAACATCGTTTATCTTTACATCAAGTTCTTTCCTAATCAAAATTGCAACTCCTTTTGCGTTAGATTTTCCATGGCTAAATAAACATTTTCCACCCCATTCAGAGTAAATGGTTTTCTCTAATTCCTTAGTAAAGTGAGTTTCTTGTAAACATATAATATCTGCATGCTTTTCTTTAAACAAAGTAAACAAATCAAATCTTTTTTTACTGTCTTTCATCCCACGGCAGTTGTAAGATAAAATAGTCATGTTATTCATAATCTGTAAACATGTTCAATAAAACTATTACTAAATCTAGTATATTTGGGTAGTACAGAACCAGCCACCAATAAGGCTTTATAATACGTTTGAAAGGAATAAAAAGCATTGTGTAGATATAAACAATACAATGTAAAAATGATAAAAGTGAGGAGATAAAGAAAAACATATAACTTAGGTAACAGAAAAGAAGACTATACCTTACATTTGATGTTTTTACGTGAATGTGATTAGAAGCCGTAGTATTAAAGACTGAAAGTTCTTAAATGAACTTAGAAAACATAAGGATAATTAGTTTGTCATACAAGGATGAAAGCATATTTACATAGCTTATCACTATGGATTTATCAAGATTAAAAATAATTCAAATCACACTGGGCCTCCATCTATGACGACTTGACCTTCAGTGTGATTTCAGAACAAGTACAAGGAGTACAACGGAATAAGTTAAACGTTGATTTTTAATACGGCTAAAGTAAAACGAAAAGGGCGAACATCAAACTCAACTTGATTCAAACATATATGAAACGCGTCGAAACTCCATACAGAAGGTGATTCAGGGGGAGCACTGCCAGTGTTGGGCGTGTCACTCGCAATTAGCGATTGAACCCAACCCAACAGTGCTCCCTATGAATAAAGGGTAGCCTTTAAAGGAATATGCTTTATGATTACAAAAACTAGTTGGATCTTTTAATGTTTTTTTTTAAAAAGGGAAAAGGCGAATGCTAAATTGCGAGTCACTTCAGGATTCATTGTTATTTAACAATAGATCTGAGATATTTGATATCATTTTGCTAAATTTTGACCAATCTGTCTGCAGTCAATAACATGTTGTGCTTAATAAACTCGTAAAGGTTAAAGCGTCCATCAAATTTAGATTGCTTTTTCAGCGTAGTTCAACGTTGGGAAAATGAGTGAGCACTGTATCAAAAAACCGTTACTTATGATTTGCAAACAGTTCAGTTCAAACCGGGCTTGTCGATAGACTATGTACACATATCGATGTGCGTGCCCCGTGGTAAATGCACGAAAGAACTTGACATACATAATTAAACATACATACATGCTTATATACTATAACATAACTACATAGAAAAAAGATCTGTGGGAACATTACAAAGTACACAGTACTTAATAGTACACCATGTGTTAGTTACACTTAAAGTTTTTAAGATTTTATTATAATAATAACTATAATGAACCATCTGCTGAAGGCGTTTTATCTAAGAAGAGACAGTATTGATAAATAGTGAAAAAACATTGTGGGAATCGGACTTGATGATTTTTTAAAGGCTACCGCTCCAATTCAAACAATGCTTCCGTACTGCATACGACTCGAATTGAGTCCCTTAATTATTTTTTTAATTATGAACTTATTTAGCTATTACGATCTAAATCTTAACTAGAAAGTTTATGATTCACTCAAGATACGAATAGGTTCAAACTTGCATATTTAACACAATACATTTGGACTTAGAATGAGATATGAAAATTGAGAAACATAAAGGTTACCGTATAACAGCTCATTATGTACAAATATTAAGGTTATCCAAGTTGGCTTATAGAATTAAGCACAAGCAATATGACATGATTTTGCTTTACTTTACGATTATGATTTCTAAAAACTATATCGGTGACAAGAACGCAAATAGTATTTTTTCAAGGAATTCAAAAAGTGTTTAATATATAATAAATGAACAGTGCAGGAATCAGACTTATGACTTTCTAAGAGCCAACGTTCCCATTCGAGCAATGGTCTGTGCTACCTAATAAATATTTAGCCATGTGGAGACACACCTTAAACTTTCAAAGTAGATGGTTGACTAAACATCAGTATACCCTGAGTAACCTACTGCACGTTTTTTTTTCGGTAACGACCAGGGGGCAAAACAGAACACTGTAAAACCAGTATTACTACTCACAATGAAAATAACTATGCACCAGATAACATTGATTCATCTTTATCAACGTTTTTGATTACTGTATAGCGTATGCAGCCATGCCTTAATTATATGATGAGGTATTTTACATTGGATGATACATACAACTGGATGAAACATTGCTAGATTCAAAAATATTACTCACTGTGAACAGCAGACAGTCAAGCAATGTCTCACTTGAAATTAGTATAAAATTCACAAACTCAAAATACGTTATTCTGAGATTAGAAGAATGTATTTTTGTCATTTCTCTACAGATTCATCAGCTCAAAAACTGTTTGTCTTTAAGATAAGCTTGTGTCATGTAAGTATCACATTGTGGGAATCTGACCTGTAGCTTACACAGAGTTACCGCTCCTATTCAAACAGTGCTTATTACAACTCTAAGTGATATTGCAATCGGAGTCATCTGTAATGATAAGACACAGTCAAAAAATATATCAAATTCTTACTAATGAAAAGTATTTAATTGTCTCATAATACGATTTGATAAAAATATCCATATTTGACATAGCTGATTGGCTTAGAGCAATGTAAACTCAAGTAAACATAATGTTATAACTATTGTCAATTCTAATTCTGAAATTAGATAAAGTTCAACTAAGTTTTCCTACAGAGTTAGTCGTATACAATGTGCTCTATTTCAATTATTCAATAAGATTTTCTCTATGGCTAGGACAAGTTAAAACGTATGTTCATGGTGTTTGAAAGTGTTGAGTTTAATGTTGACAGACAGAAGAACCGTGCGGGAACAGAACCTGTGGCTAACAAAGAGCCACCGTTCCTACACAAGCAATGATCTGTGATACGTAATACCATGATCTTGCCATGCAAAAACCAATTATAGATTATCAAAACAGATGATTGACGAAAAATATCTATAGGTCCTGTGTATCAACATAATGCACGCTTTGGGGATTTCCCACGAAGACAAAAGAAAACATTGTAGAAATAGTGTAGAAACATTACTAATACTCGCAATGAACACATGTTTGCAGTAAAATAAAAAAAAAAATAAAAAAAAGAGATGAAAAGAACATAAATCTTGGGTTATCAGCACTATCTTTTCAACTAAAGAGTTATTGTTACACAATAACTAAATCATATTTCTACACTGAGACATACGTATGGGTGGAGCATTGTGTGGTCTAGAAATATTACCCACTGCGAGCAACTAGTCAAAGTCAAACAATTCCTACTTGAAATCAATGTAGAAATCCACCAGGTCAAAACCGTGTACATTCTTTATATTGAGATTAGTAGCAGAGGAGTTTATTGTTTGTTTTAACTTTTCTCGCAAACGTTTTAGAAATAAAGATCAGCATTAAGCAGCTTGTGATAAGTCTGTATTATATATACAACAATCGCGAGGTATTGCTTGTACAATTGTTGATTGCACAAGCTAAAACTCACCATTGGTTTAGCATTGGACCCTTTCCTTAGAGTTAAAAGATCATTTTAAAAGTTATTAAGTTGATCCTGCTCATTTACGTAAAAAGGAGCACTGCAGCAAAAGAAGGGAAACATTGATGACAAATTGTTTTTCATGAGTACAATTTATATATATACCAAAAGAATTACCTAGTTATATAATTGTGTTCTATTCATTTTATGGGTATGCAGGACATATGTAATGTTTGATAATTCAATAAAAGATAACTTATCAATGTTCGTTGATGATCTAAAAAGGGAAGTAATATACACATATAGGATGTAATTACGCGGTTTTCCTTTTTTCTCTATAGTCCCTAATAACCTGTGTAATATTGTCAAAAATGTCAAATTTCACGCGTTCACTTCTGTCTGTCTCTGCAAAGACGGATCCGTTAAAAAACCAGGCACTTTTTATATCGTTGTGGTTAAGTAGTCTGCTAATGAGTCCGGTATTGAGTAAGCTTACTCGACAAATCGGTTGGTTTTACAATTGGCGAAAGCGTTGACTGACCCTGCATCTTTGTCGGTGGGACGCTTGAAATTCGAAAGCGCGAGGTACCCGGTCTCAGAACGGAAGTGGGTAGCATCGGCATGTTTGGAGTCGGAGGCCACCGTATTGGTGGCTTGGTGGTAGGCGGCGGTTTACAGGGACAGTGCGAAGAGCATGCTCCGCCATCAGTCGTCTGGTTCTGGGCGTAGTGACACTTGGTCAGGCACGATTGGATGTCCGGCTCGGCGCTGCAGCAGAGGGACCTGTATCTATAGGCGGAGTTAGCGGCCGACCAGGGCTGGCAACACCCCTCGCAGTGCCAACTGTCCCAGGTCCCCCAGACGCACTCGTTGGTACACCCGCGGGCCCGCAGCGGTTCTAAATGTGTGGATATCAAACATAATGCCATGATGGCGTAGACGGGGTACTCCATGTTTGAATTTTATTTCAGACACAGCTCATACACAGGTTGTATTTTAAATTATGTATTGTATTATGGGCCAGAGGCCTTCGTCTACAAAACTCTATTCTATTCTATTCTTTTTTATTATCATAAACAATCCTAGAAAAACTATCCTTTGATGTGTCAATAATTTTTTTGCTCCAATGAATCCCTTTTTCCAAACGAAAGAACCACTGCTATAATTTGATCTAATATGTTAGCGAACACAACGATATTTCCAAGCAAGATGTGAACTGCTCTTCAAAGTCCTTGAAGACTGAATTAAACACTCTTCTTGTTTTCCTTGGATTTCCTTTAAAGGTATGAACACTGCGTTTTATATCCACTTATCTATATGCGAATTAAGTGTAAGTGACTAGGATTAAAGTATCCTTATGAACATTACAGATATGACAGTGCTGCAAACCTGAAGCCTGAATTTAAACATCTTCGATATGAACAAAGAAGTAAGAATTGAAACCTCAAATCCAGAAATCGGGACTAGGCCTGAACATTAGCAGGCCTGTTTTATAGAATATTAGATACTGTTGGGTAAAAAGAGGTTGCTCATTTCGCTATACATCCATTATGACATTGATTACATCTATATTATTGATGTGCTTATTTCCGATCCAGATCAGCCTGCGGAAACTTGACGGTCTTCTCCAATCTATTTCGAAACGAAAGTTGTCCTTTGGCCTTTATGCGAATTTCAAGACATACCTTTCTTGCACGTTTTTTTTTTGCAATCTATTTATCAGCCAAACGTAAACAATGTCCAATCTGAGAAAATCAAAACCATAACTTGGGGATAGCTTAAATCATCCATAAACGTGTGTTGGATTAGGGTGGCTCTAACAACCACTTTACCGTAATCCTATATACGGAACGACAGGCCGTTATTTAAGTTATCAATACATAACAACACATATACACTGGATGATGATTGTTACATATCAACACTCATTTTTTTCATCTTTTTTTTTTAATTTTTGACAAAGAGAGTAGAAACAATTGTAACAAAATGATAAGTTCTTCTCACAAATCTGCACAAATCGTCCTACTTATGTAAAAGTGTCTAAAAATACTTTGAAAAGACAAACATTATTAATGCTTAATCCAAGTCAGCCCTCTCTGTATTATTCAAACGACAACGTGGCATCTCCTTCACACAACATTTGAACAATGTGTTACAAATTACAGCTTCTCTCTTGCCTCAAAAATGGTCCCTTTTTGTCACAACACTTGTATTTTAAGATACCAATGTTTATGGATATATCTCCAACATCATCAACATTGAAAATCGATTGTGTGTTCTTTACTACAAACAGTTCTGAATAGGAAATACTTCAAGCTTTGTTAAAATGGAAAGAAATGACATCGGTTTCATATCCGCTGCTACAACCAACTTAGATTAAAACTGTTCACATAGGATTAAGATGGAGTAATGGGCAATGTAATCTGAAGCGTTTTACAGGTCACCCCTCGATAGTATCCCCTGCTGTGGTCCTTATAAACAAGGGGTTTACCAGCGTTATATGATGGACACGAGGGACGCGTCATGGGGAAAATGGTTTCTGTGCTGAGATCTACAACTCCGTATCTACATTATGTATACTGTATTTTTGTTTGTTTTTAAACATTGATTGTATCTAAATGTAAAAGTTTGGCATTTTGGAATTAAAGCTTATTTCTCCTTATTTACCGCATATTTAAAGATACTACACCCTCATATATCTTTTATAATATTCATTTACATACTCAAGAATGATACCGTTTTTAAAACATTTATTCTTTGAAATGATAAAAACAATATAATGGTAATTTATGAATAGCGGATGAATACACTACGAACTACTTTTCCATATTTGCTTGCGAGGTGATACGGTATTTTTTTCCGTCCTGTGTGATTTGATCCATCAATCGGAACTACTCGGGTATTTCCGTGAGCTGTGAAATACACCTCGGATATAAGTGTAGGGTTAAAATTTTTCGGGTAATTCGGCATCCGCCAATTAACACATTTTCTAAGCGTGCATGTTAAGTAGTTCAATGTGTATGGAAGCGTTGGACATCCTTTTTAATCGCTTTCGATCAGTAACTCATACCAAATGGCGATCTTGTTGTTGTGACATGTATACTTGTTTCCTCAATCGAATTTAACGACTTTTTTTATTTTACATTCAATATCTATTTTTAGAAACGAAAGAAAATGACGTCATTCTCGCGGGAAGCAATATGGCGTCATCCCTATTATTCCAGAGGTGTTTTCTATTGGATAAACCCGATGTGTTCAGATTGTTGATCCATGTGAAGACTATATATTTCCGCCGGAATGATCACTGGTGTATATACCAATTCTATATCTATATGTCCAATCGTAACTACTCGGGTGTTTCCGTAACCCGAGAAATATTCTCGCATATAAGTGTAAGGTTACAAATTTTGTGTTAAATATCCCGTCTGATGACACATTGCATTGCGTCCACGACTATCATGTGTATGGTATTGTTTATAATTATTCAAATCCATCATATTTGGTCGGTAACTCATACGCAATAGTGAGACAATAAGATGTGATTTACTGTTGGTTCCTTACTTAAATTAGATGACTGTTTAGATATCACATTTGACATTTTCAGTTGAAAACGAAAGTGCAAAGAAAATAGTCCTGCACTATGCAACATGGCTGCTTCCATGTTATGTCAGAGGCATTCTAATTGGATTCACTTGGCGGCTGGCCTGGATCTAAGCTATTTACATAAGAATGAAATCAGTTCCAGGAGCCCGTTTTACTAAAGAACTTACGGAAAATGTTTGCGTAAGTCATAATTGATAAACATGGATAGTATCTTCAATGAAAGTACAATATTGCAATGTGACACGTCATTGGAAGCGTCTCGGAGAGACGATTCCAATGATGTGTCACTTTGCAATATTGCTTCGTCCAATATTGAAATAAGAGGGATTGTTGTTTTAGACTTACGCAAATCTTAAGCGTAAACTGTTTAGTAAAACGGTACCCAGCTCTATAAGGGTTAATCTAGGTCTCTCATAAACAGCATCACCACGGTAATTCCCGCGGCGGTCCAGGACACGAGCCAGGAAATGATGCAGAGAGCGAAGCACGCGTGTAGGGAAACGTACGGGTATGTCTCCTTCACGGTGGTGAATATACTCGATCTGTACAAGCCAAAGGCGGCCATGAGAAACAGACCTGAAACCATAAGAGGGATGTGTTAATGATTACCATCAGTGTTGCTTTAAAAATGCTTTATTCATTGTTTCGTAAACTATCTTACCTATCCAGTTATCTATTAGTACAAAGCTAGGCATATGTTATGCGTTAAACATGAGTTCAAAATGTTTCGAATGGTCTCTTATCAAGTGATCTATAGAAACTTGATATCTATTTCTCATGGCTTCTATATTGTTTTATTGACCCCAATGCCAGTTAATTATTAGTACAATTATAGACCTGTATTTTAGGTGGAATATGACTTCTATATTGTTTCATATACTCTATTATTCAGTTATATATAGGTACAATGTTAGAATTGTGTTATAGATTTAACATGGCTCTTTCATTGTTTCATATACTTTCTTGCTATCTATCAGTACAATGGACTTGTGTAATGAGTTAAAGTCACCAGTAATTCATCTATATAAATATCAACGAATCATAATCAATAGATGAAAATCCCAAGCTTGGCCGTAAGGTTTACTGATTAATCGATTAACTTATTAATCGATCAATCAATCAATTGATACGCCAGTTTACCTGCAAGTAGAAGAATCCCGATCGTGATGTACAATACGATCTTTCTTTCCTTCAACCAGTACAGCTTAACGAGAATACAGCCTATCGCAGCACACACTAGCACTAAGGCAAGGATTAACAGGGCACGTATGGATTTGAAGTCACTGTCAGCTGGAAAAAGGACACATATGTTTTATTCGTTAAAGAGGCTTCTGGCTCAAAATACATACAATTTACAACTTTGGGCTACAAAGGTGGCGTTTAACATGTGTACTGCAGAGAATAAAACGTATCTCAAATCACGAAGATGATATAAAGACAACGTCCTATCAAACATGGATAAAGCATGTAATGAATCAACAACCAAATCGTTATACCTTAGCAAGGGGCCTCCGTGGCCTAGTGGTTAGAGTACAGAACTTGAAATCACAAGGCCCCTCTCCGCATGGGTTCAAATCCTGAGAGGAATATGGATTTTCATGAGAGGCAGTCTCCCGACTGACTTACGGAATGCCGATGGTTCTACCCGCCTTGACCAGCCCTTATGGGCAGTTGAGTATGGGGTCTTCCTCCATCATTAAGAGTCGGGCATCGCTACATAACTGAAATAATGTTGATGTGATGTAAAACCCATATATAAAAAAATAATATCTTAGCAAGAAAGCATTACATTGGCTTAGTCTTAATGGCCCGAATGAAAAGTTACAGTTTCCTCTTGTTGGTTGGGTTGTAACTATTAATACAGGAAGATGTATTGCTCAATATGGAAAATTTCCGCTTTTGTCATATTGGATTATTATGTGATTATAGTGGTTTTACCACATGTCTTGAAATTGCATGGCCTCTCTCTACTTGGGTCAAAGCAAGGTATCACGGACAATTTTGACATTTAATGAGAGAGAGTCTCCTGTTGACTTAAAAAATGCCAATGGCTCTACCCGGCTTAACCATCATGTACTGGTCGTTAAACTCGGAATCTTCTTCTATTTGAGATATCAATTAATAAGTCATTCATTGTAACATATCTGAAATTTTGCTGACAGGATTCTAAACCATTAGGATAGATATAAGATTAAGAGCATATTACCCGTTACAGTGCCGCAACTTTCGCCTGTCAAAACGGTCGAACCGGCCTTATTTTCTGAGCACGTTTTCCATAGACCCGCATGATAACTGGCGTCATTGGCATCGTAGTATACCCAGTAGTCCATTCCCATTGCTATGGCAATACATATCACGTCAAACAACAGTAAACCAACATTTGCTAAACCAAAAGCACGCAGCATAGTCGAACACGCGAATAGGTGAACTAGTTCGTTATATTGAATAGCCTAAGGCTTATTCCTTATATTCCCTAATGGGTTGAACATTAACTGCTTGTTTTTGGTTTATTGCACATCTGGCATTTAAATTCTATTATTTCTATTAATAGTTTTTTAAATGTCTTTTCATTGAATATTTAGCTCAATACTATAATTTTATACACACACACGTTCGAAAGTAAAAACAATTGAAATTATAACACTCTTTGTAATTGATACTAAAACGAGTTGATCGCTTGCCATGTCTTTTGTCTTTTTTGGCGACGCAACACAGCGCTGGTATTGAACTTAAATTATAGGGCATTGCTGTCTTGCTAGTTTATCTTCATTTTCACATAAAACTTTAAATCTCTTTCACGCAGCTTATTTTTCTTAAAAGATATTCCTACCTTTAAAAAACTCTTAATGTTGCAGACAGGTTCGTTCAATTCGGGACGTTCTAATACCCTTTCAAAGATTTTTATTTTATTCAATAGTACCTCTCGATTGCACATCTGCTGCAAATGTCTCTAGAAACCAATGTGACAAAAGGAAATATTGATCCCAATAAGTAATATATCTGGTGGTCGCTGTAATCCTTACCAGTAGCACATATACAACACATCGTCCCCTACTTTGTCGTAGAAAACAGATGCTATTAATTTGGAGCAGTAACACAAGTGCGCTATTGAGTTCAAGCGTTAAAAGTGCCTGTTCACAGAAGAAAAAAATTTAAAATCAGAATAAAATATTTAAACAATAAATTTTTTGTATTGTTGTTTGAAATACAAGTATAAGTAGCTACTGAAAGCATGATTAACTCAGGAAGTATTTGCAGTCTATATGGGGATATAGAAAACGATGCAACGCTTTTGGATCAAGAACATACTATAAACTGTATACACATATTAAAGAACTTAAAGCGATCTTATTTGCTTGCAATAACTATTCCTCAGTGCGTATTATAGGACATTACATATGATGTGCAGTTTGAAAGAAATCAATTTTTTAATTTCCAAATTTCCTCACATCTGTGAACGAGCACCTTTAACACAAGGTTATGCGTATCTGCAACATTACTTAAGATGCATAATTGAGTACAGGGCGATACAAAACGACTGCGATATTTGCATACACGTCTCTATCGGTTTCGTATAACTAGTTATAAAGTTACAATATGACTTGACAATCATACATTTGTAACTTCACACCCCTTTTACGGTCTGTAATGGGGGTTACCACAGGTTAATTCGTATGAAAGGAGAGCTTCAAATCTTGAGATAGGAGTCGGCAGTTGAGTGATTTAACCCATTGCCAAACAGTAACGACATTTGACCACTTTGTTGCAGACGACACTGGAAAACATTGTGGGAAAAGGAAAAATTGCTTGAAACGAGCAATTTTTCCTTTTCCCACAATGTTTTCTGCCGTATCAGAAGATTATTTTCCAATTTCATCACATTTTAAAATGCCGTCTGCAAACTCTTTCAATTTGGGACAGTCGAAAATTTGTTGTTTGGTAAAGGGTTAGATATATACTGAAGATACCGTAAACCGATAGCTGTGGGCTCAAATTCATATTTTATGATTTAATTCATAACTACCACCAACGAAGTAAGCCTAAACCCATAAATGTGAGCTCTTTTTGCATTTTAGGGTTTAATTAAAAAGTTTCTCGATCGAAATTGAATACAGTATAATCTTTATACCTCGTAGTACAAGGAACCTGGTGAAAATGTTCGACATATAGAGAGAGAGTTCGGCGTATAGATGCTTGGAATATATAGACATTGAAATAAAGAACATAATATTCAGGACCTCGTTTTGACTTTGACGTATAGAAGAGTTTGACATTCAGAAGTGCGAGGTATATAATGGGCCACGTCACGGGAAAAGGGGCAATCGGACATAGCAAACAGCGTAGCCCCAGACCAGCCGCCACGTCACTGACGTGGCGGCTGGTCTGGTGTAACACTGTTTGCCATCTTAGAGGACATCAAGTTCTACCTTTAAATAAATACAAATGATAACTGTCGTGACTGGATGCTGGAATAATAGCGCTAAGAAAGAGCTGAGTCAGTGGTTTTTATGTATGTCCGAGTGCCCCTTTTCGCGTGACGCGGCCCATATATTCTACATGTACTATACCTTAAACCCAAGGCTGTGTGTGGAAATAAATCTTACAAGACAGACAACGACATTTTTTCCTCTATCATTTCGGATTGTGCCTAAACGTCATTATCAACAGTCTATCTGTTATATCTCGACGGCGGATTACTTCTTCATGACTACTTGGTAACATACTCACACCGAGTTACGAAATATTGCCCTGTCTAAAGACGATCAAAACAGACAAAATGTTTGGCGAAAACGAATCAAACACGAGTCGTCTGCTATCAAACAAGGACAGTGAATACGGATCACACCAGAGAGTTGCACATCTTACTCTTGGAGTGCCCTTGGGCAAGACACTATTTCCTAGTATTGTACTAGTGGATAACCAAGATTAATGCATTCTTGAAAAAGACGCTGAATGATGGTTACAAATGAAACAAGAACGTACATAAGCCGTAATTGCAATTTTGAATAAATCATGTAACGGTTTTATGATACATGTAGATATTTTTCTATATATCTTTCTATTCTTATAGTTGTTGTTATCTCCTTGTTCTGTTTCTTGTTGCTTTTCCGTTTTCTTCTACGTATTCTTAAAGGGTGGGTTTTTTTCTGGGCCAAGCTCCTAACAGCGGTAGGAGTTTACGCCTTACGTAATGCATTGTATAACCGTATTGTGATGTAAATGAACCTAGCGTCTCATGTGTCGCTAATCGGGAATAATCTTACAGCATAGATAAATTAGCAACACCTTTCTCACTGTTGGTTCACGTCGTTGTTTATGCAATAAAATACTTAAGCAATCGTTTTGAGTTCACTAACGTTGAGTAGTTCTTTTTTAAAATGCCTCTTACCAAATTCGATAAAGAACATGCAATTGCTACAATTGCCTGCTGTTGGCATTTCCAATTAGTCACTCAATGGATGCTGTATTGCAACAAACGCTAATCCGTTATAACATACGATATATACTTATAAAAGTCGCCCTGATAAGAAAAAAAGAGACGGACACAGAATGATAGATAAATATATTGTTTTCGTCATGTTTATTCGGTAATAAAAATCAAGAAGAGACAAATAATCACGTCTTTTGGTCTTTGGTATGATCTGGTCTGGGTTCAAACACACAGAAATCTAGGGGCATGGCAAGAACCCTACCTTTTCGTCCATGTTTGGGCTTTTCTCAATGGTGGAAAAGTTGAATTCAACTTTCTAAAATTATCTTTCTTTAAACGATAAAGAAACACGTTTCTTTCAGCTCATAAAAATCGCTTTCGATTTTGCCTCCTGGAAATTCTTGCACCACGTGTGGGTTTATTAAAGGTTGCAAAGTGGACGTCGGTGGCAACGTCGTGACGTGGATTGCTGCCCTAAGACAAACCTTGAGAAAGAAGTGTTTGGGCGCAACTTTCATAACATGGAAGTTTTCGGTTTCGTCAGAGTTTCGGATTACATCCAATTACTTCACTCTTGAGAGATTAAATATACTTGCACCTGTCAAAACATATTTTTTTCTGAATATGGGACTTTTTTGGTAACGAAGAAGATGCTTGCTCGCAATGATTAAAATGTCTTTAAACTCTAAGACGATATTTTACAGCCCAATACCAAGAAGCTATCCATGAAGCATGAATTAATAAGTTGAGGCTGGGTTGTTTCTGAAGCATTGATCAAAACCCATTACCATACAATAACGACATTTGACCACTTTGTTGGTGACGACTCTGGAAAACGATATGGGAAAAGGAGAGATTGCTCATAACGAGCAATATGTAACGAGCAATATCTCCTTTCCCCACAATGTTTTCTGCCCTACCAGAAGAAAACTTTCCGTTTCTTCATATTTTTAAATGTCGCCTGCAAACTCTTTCAATTTGGGACAGTCGAGAATTTGGTGTTTGGTAAAGGGTTAAAATAACTTAAAACCAAGAACAGGAAAATGATAACGCAATGTAAGAGGCTCGTTTTCTAGACATATGAGTCGAACCCTAATTGAAATCATGGGTTGGTCTTTTTATGACGAAGAGGTGCTATCTATATAAAATTCAAATTAAGATCTAATACAAACAATCCTTATATACTGTATGCAACAAATGAATGCAACGTGACAATACTTCAATGTGAAGTAAATAACCCAATAGAAATTCAGCCTGGCGATTCCAATTGAACGGTTTGTTTGCATTACCCCAACCTGTCAGATACTCATAGTTTAGTTCATGCCAACATAGGGTAAGGTAAGCTGTTATGCTGAAGAGTTTACATATTGCCAATTCTGAATGGTTAATGAAATCCATTGATTGAAATGACATGTTGGTAAATATTGAACGTAGCATTAAATAACAAAAAATACCATTAAAATGGCATTTATAGCAAATGTGATATACGGCGAAAACCATCATAACAGAGAGACAGCCAGCCTATTGGAAGATATTTGACCCTTTTGTAATAGCAACAGAGGTTTTGTCAGTTTCATTTGGCAATTTATGAACTGCAGGTACCATTGCACAAGGGTCTGATATACGTGGCATATGTTGTGTCACTGAACTACGCAGTTTGTAGTTATCAATCATAAATTCCGCGATGCATTTTTTGTTGTGTCGTTATGATTGATTTATTCTCAAGCATTTCGTGGGTGTGAATCGGAAGTAACATAACCAGTATTAGTATTCGCCATTCAGTTAATTTTGGTGCTCTTCTTAAGGATTTGTGAAGAAAACATTCATCAAATTGTCATGGTTAAAATCGACATATTCAAATTAAAAGGTCGAAATTAGTAATTAACTCAGCAAAACCGGGTAATTACCATTATTATGGTGATAATCACGCTTGGGAAGAGTTCTATGGTCAAAGTGCCGTGTACAGTGAAGCCTCGTTTATCCGGACCCCGATTATCCGAATGTCTCGCAATCCGAACGAAATTGTAAGGGAACGGAATTATTTGACCAGTTTGTTGCAGACAACTTTTGAAAACATTGTGGGAAAAGGAGAAATTGCTCGTGACGAGCAATTTCTCCTTTTCCCACAATGTTTTCTGCCACATCAGAAGATTATTTTTGGGACGGTCGACAATTTGGCGTTTGCTAAAGTGTTATAAGTATACACGTGCATACAGACCGTTTATGTCTTAATGTGTAAAAAAACATGCGCTACTTCATTAGTCCGGATGAATCGGTAATCCGGACATTTTGTTGGTAACGGGCGTGTTCGGATTAACGAGAAATCACTGTACTTGCACAAGTTCTCTCTTTATTCCAAGTGTGTTTAAGTTTGAAATTGTTTATGTTTGCTTGAGAAAATCGGTTTTGGGTGTTATATGATAATGAATTTAAACGAAGATCTACTAAACTAACGACGTTCAGCCTTTTTAAAATACACTGAACCTATAAAGGGATGTATTATCCGAAACACGTGAAGTATTCAGTGCGTGATAAGCTAGCATTGATTTCAATCAGTATTTGAAATTGGATGGCAAATCGAAGAAGTGGTAGTCTGATCCAGCTCAGCTTTTGCAATCAAACATAGATATGAGAAAAGTTCTCGTTCCGGATAAACATGTTTAAACCGAAACAGCTGATCCGGAACTGTTCATTCCTTCATGAAATTAGTATCTTTCTGATAAGGGCACTTCAATAAGACGAATAATGAGTCCGAACTTCCTGGAGTATCAACGAGCATTCCCCTTTTGGTACAATAGTTCAAACTTAATTCACAATTGATTTCATCGTTTATGCGAGGTTTGTTCTTTGTGAGACTAGTCACAAAACCCCATAGAGGAGGGTTTGGTTAACCCTTTGCCAAATGCCAAATTTTCGACTGTTCCAAATCGAAAGAATATGCAGACGACATTTCAAAATGTGGTGAAAAGTGTAAAACAATTTTCTGATAGGGTAGCAAACATCGTGGGAAAGAATAAATTGCTCGTCACGAGCAATTTTTACTTTTCCACACTGTTCTCTAGAGTCGTCTGCAACGAAGTGGTCAGACGTCGATATTGTTTGGTAATGGGTTAAAGTGAGTCCCTGCAATTTGGCTCCGTCGAAGGTACTCGGTGTACTTTCAATACGTCTCCATTATTTATGGGACAATAGACAAGGTCATCCAGTTGTTATTTTACAATGTGTGCAATTGAAATTTTGAACCTTCAAATAGGCATTCTGAATCGACGCATCGACCTTATCAGACATACGTATGCAATCTAGATTACACGAAAAGAAATGATAGCAAATAATTGGCAACTTTTCAATTACGACATATCTAATAGGTCATATATCAAAGAATACCCATTTGGCAAGTATATAGGTACTATAAGTTGTCTATAAAAAGTACATGTTTATGTCAGTGAATGTATATCATTGGTATATCATGAAAAATGATTAAACATGTGTCGCCAATTGACGAAATATCGGCCAAAAAAGAGCATTTTCTTCTTTTGTTAATTGCGTTTTATTTTCTACAATGACTCTAAAATATATCTCTAAATGAGAACAGAAACCGACCACAACGGTTGATTTTAGAATTGGCACTGGCATAATGTGAATGGGCAAATGCCATTGTAGCAAATATTAGAACTTGCTTGTGAGCCAGCAATATTCTAATTTGACACAACACATGTGTTACCCCATACTCAATAGGTACAAACACTTTAGAAACCTTTTCGATAAAAAACTAAATTGCTCTTGGTAAGGATTTTATCCTTTTATCATATAGGTTTCAACCAAATACCACAAAGGCATACTTTTGTCTACCTTGCTATTTTTTCCCTGTTTCATTCATGTGAATCCCATTTTGGGGAATATCTTGAATCTTTTCATGCAGCTGCGTTTAAACAGACCGACTGTCTGACGATTTTTTTTTGAAGATTTATGTTGTTACTCTACTCTAGTGAATGCAAATTTAACGACACCCAACTAATGCAGTAATTAGAGAGGCCTTCTTCTTTTCAGGTTGCGGTTATAAAATCACACACTGTAGTGTGACATACCATCAGGTGGTTCATTTTAAAATTTGACAGACACTAGGCCTACTTCGTAATAATCGATGCCCATACTGAAAACATCTTTTCTTTAATAGAGTTAGGATTTCTTGTGTAAATCATTGTGTAAACTATAAAGAGGCTCGTTGAATATGAATCTGATGAAATCGTTGTATATTTTACCTTCCTGTGTCATTCTATTGGCTACATTACACTATACAGGTATGTTATGTTATTAATGATTTGAACGATATTTGCCAATTCCATTATTAATTCATTTATTTTTAGTATAGGTCTGTATAGTTTAGTATGCACATTAGTAAATAAATTGTGTCTGTAACAAGTTTTAATGCTATTTGCTTAAATATAGTTTTAGGCGCTATATGGATAGTGTTTAATTTGTTTATTTTTTCCTTTTTGTTATTCTATATACATGTGTATACATGTGCAACTTTATAGTTTAAGCCAAAAAATAATTCTTAATATTGTATAGTTTAATTGTAAGGGATTTTACTTGAACAAGCGATAATAAGCTAGCTATCATCTGCATTGTTTTCTCACGATGTAATTCATAATTAATTGTGGTTCATAGTAGTTATCTTTAGAAATACGTCATAAACATGTCTTATCACTAAAGACGTCTACTGAAGCAGATCGTGAATAAAAAAAAAACATTACGGATTTACCAATTTCTGTTTACTTTTTGTTTTATTGAAGCCTAGACTTTTTTTATTAATTTCCATTTACAAATATATGAATACAAAATTATTATTTTTGTTTACAATTAAAGATGCGACGTTCGGGACGAGTTGTACAAGCGATGCAGACTGCAGCACTCCATCGGAAACGTGTAGTACCAACTGCGCATGCTCTACCGGATATAGCCACGACGGAAATGGCGTATGCCTTGCTGTCGGTAAGACACATTCAAGCACCTATATCTTTTTCTTGTTTTATCAATTCGTCTTATCAATCAATTGTTCAATATAAACATTTTCGAGATACATTTCAAATCTTGTACATCGTTCGTTTCACTACATAACCATATCATTCAATAGAGCCTCACTTAAACAAAGTTGAGGAAAACCACCCATGATACCTATGGACGAAAATGCTGAATAATGAATTACAGTTTTGGCACAATGGTTTTCTCCAAGCATATTCTTTAATTATTTTTGCTCTGCTGGTGCCTTCATTTTGACACAAGAAAACATGATCAGACCTTCACATTAAAGAATCAATTAACCAAGAATTATCTCATTTTTTTCTGAACAAGGTCATCTGTGAAATATAGCGACAGAGAGAAAGTAGTGTTTGTGAAGACCTAGGGATTTTGAATTGTACGCTGCGTCCTAATCATATAATCATTTGACATTGACAACAATTCTGAGACAAATATTGAACAATCCAAAATCAGTATAATCTATTTTGCATCTTTGTTTCCCGTATGGTTAAACGAGTATATACACACAGTCGGAATAGGTCTTTTTAGATGAAAATTATTTATTTTATTGACAGACATTGTAGTGTAGGAAATATCAACATAACATATGTCTTTATGTACATTTGTGACAAACTGTTTTAAAAGTCCTTAGTTCTACAGGACCCTTACAATGCATACATCTGAGCCACGTCACGGGAAAAGGGGCAATCGGACAGAGCAAACAGTGTAGCCCCAGACCAGCCGCCACGTCACTGATGTGGCGGCTGGTCTGGGGTTACACTGTTTGCCAGAGGACATCAAGTTCTACCTTTAAATAAATACAAATGATAACTGTTGTGACTAGATGCTGGAATAATAGCGCTAAGAAAGAGCCGAGTCAGCGGTTTTTATTTATGTCCGAGTGCCCCTTTTCGCGTGACGCGGCCCATCTGTTTGCCACGGTGTATCTATCGAAACGCGTTGAAGAGGACAATACCGTTACACTTTATATAATCTGAATAATCGCTTTAATGTTGAGAACAACATAAGTAACTTTGGAGCGTCGCATTATTTATTTTTTTAAATCCCAAACGAGTCATGCATGTTTGCCTTGCCAACCAGGATAGCACTTGTTGAGAACCAGGGATCAATGAACTTTAAACAGAGAACATAAGAGATGAAAGCCTGACGTCATAGTCGATGTAAATTTGATAAATCTTAACTCCTTTCAGATTGTGGAACTCCTACCGACCCAACAAATGGTGCCATAACCTTCACGGCAACAACCTATCAAAACACCGGAACAGTCACGTGTGATTCGGGATACACGCTGATTGGCTCATCGCCTATCACGTGTTCAGCAACCGGAAGCTGGACGACTATCCCAACATGCGAATCAAAAGGTGTTTCCCAGATGGATTTCAGCTGTTTTAACATCATACTGGCGGCTCTGATCGCTTGTAAACTATACAGCATCCTTCATTTTTGAGAAAACTAAACCAAATATATTTACTCCTTATATACACTCGTTTAGATACATGTACATGTACACCCTGCTCTTTAAGAAAGGGTTTTGATGAAATAAAAGAGTTTTCGTGACGAACAGATGCACCTATTCTCTTTATGGATCCATGAAATGTTTCCTTTTCCAACATAGAATATTTGATTGAACATGTTTTGACTCACAGAGGAACTGATCATACATTTTTGTTTCTGAGATTCATTAAGGAACTTAATTACCCGCTTTACAACTCATCGTTTCCAGAAAGACAAAAATATCACCGTCGGTGAAGCTATCCGTTGTGATGAACAATCTATTAATCAAACTTATATGTGCTTACTCTTATGGAAGTTATAAAATAAAAAATTATAACCAAATTGTATACGCGTGTATTGTTTAATGTGATACCAGATTATGGATCGGATTACCGTTTTACTAAACAGTTTGCGCTTAGGATTTGCGTAAGTCTAAAGCAACAATTCCTCTTATTTCAATATTGCGAAGTAATATTGCACAGTAACACATCATTGGAATCGTCTCTCCGAGACGCTTCCAATGACGTGTCACATTGCAATATTTTACTTTCACTGAAGATAGTATCCATGTGTATCAGTTTTGACTTGCGCACATATTTTCCGTAAATCGTTTAGTAAAACGGTACCCAGGACTCTACGAAACAAGCAGTCTAAAGATTTGACTGTTTTACGTAATTATGATGATGAGTACGACACAAAAGCATGATAAGTTCCCGACATGAAGTGAAAAATGCGCTTCTTGTTTCACGTTCGCACACAAGTCATTAGAGGGTTTATATACTTTTACAAAGAAGTTAACAATTAGTTCTTTCAAAAATAGAACACGTTCTGTCACTCGTACAATAATGTTTATTTTGTCGTACATTATTTATCTCTCTTGTAAATTTGTAATGTTTTTTTTTCACCGATGCCTACGTTGACTTCGTGACACTTTTTTTTTAAAATTCAATTGCTTAAAATTTGAAAATCATACCAGAATTGATAAAGATCAGGCAATTCATTGTAGGAAACGAACTTTGGCCGGGCGGAACAATCATTTGTGTAAACACTTTCATATTTCAATGATGCTTTATTGAGTTGTTTGCAGCAATTGTTTTCGTAAATTAACCGGGACTGATTAGAAATAAGCTGACAATTATTTAAGTTCAGCAGCTTTCACCCGTACTTGAATTGATCTGAGCATATCAGGTGTATCCAATGACAACACCTCTGACATGGTATGGGAACCGCCATAATACCTCTTGCAAAACTTCTTTCGTTGTACTTTCATTTTCAAAAGAAAAAATCCAATGCAATATTTAAACATTCATCTGGTTAGATTAAGGAAACAGATACATATCACAAATTATAATTCCACTATCACGTATGAGTTACCAGCCAAATGTAATGACTTAAGATGATGTTCAACGCGTCCATATACATTGAACTACTCAACATGGATGCCCTTAAAAAAATATGTTACAAAAAATTGTAACCCTACACTTATAAACGACGTGTATTTGTCAGGTCACGGAAATACCCGAGTAGTTACGATCGAGTTACCTGTCTGTGACCTGGGGCCAACTCCATGCTCATCCAAACAGGTTAGATCCAGGCCAGCCGCCACATTAATTGGCGTCTGGCCTGTGATCTAACCTGTTTGCTACTCTAAGTATATGTCCTCATCAAAATAAAACAGATATTTAATTTTTTTAGAGGCAGACGACACAAACATCTATTTTTAGAAAATTACCCAGCATTCTAAAGGTAAACACAGGTGCGGGACTTCCTGGTCTAACCGACACCTTACTCCACGATACCTTACTACATGGCATTTGCAGCAGACGACTTTAATCACTACTAACATAATATAAGTGATTTTTATATCAACGGCCTCGAGCCAAAACTTCATACATTACACTATACATAATATTTTTTAAACCCTGTATTCAGTGTTTTAATTCGGTTCGATCTCTTACATGGAAATGTTAGTAATTTCAAGTATTTGATAAAGTATTTGACAATTGTGACTAAAGTACGAAAACCATGCTCACGAGCAGCAATTTATAGTTCTATTTGAATGTTTTCTCTTGATTGTGGTAGAGAAAGAATGTACTATTTTGATTGATAGCTTCGGTCTGTTATTACTTTCAATTTGGAACGTTACAAAGTCACGTATTAGTGATCGAGTGAAGCGTTGTGAATCACCGGTACTTAATCGATTTCCCGTCATACGGTAGGAGCACGCTTTACCTTCTACTTCATAAGAACGAATTTAGTTTAATCGAAAATGTAATGTGAGGCGAGGCTTAAAACGAACATGTCATTTTTTCTGACAAATATTTTGGGTTTTTTTCTTTTAGGATTGATGATGTGGAAGCATTCTGATAAACACAAGAGTTGCTCTTAGCGATCCAACTCAGTTTTTTGCTATGACAGTTTATGGTATTGTTCTCTGTTAACATAAAGGTTATTGCGTTGTTATCCCTAAGAATGCTGGGCAATTTTCTAAAGATAATTTTTTGTTTAGCCTGCTTTCCAAAACCTTAAACATCTGCTTAATTTCGATGAGGAAAGATACTCAGAGAGGCAAACAGGTAGGATCACAGGCCAGCCGCCAATTTACTTGATGGCTGGCCTGGAACTAACCTGTCTGCATAAGCATGACGTCGGTTCCAGCGCTATAAGGGTTCAAGTAGATGGTATTGTTGCCAGTTAACATAAAGGTTGTGCATTGTTTAATCAGGACATGACATGCGTGTATGAGTGTATTGTTGGAAATATGTGTATACGTATAAAAAGACACTACCCATGAAGATAAAAATTGAGGAAGTTTATTTTTATTTAACACAATGACAGTCTGACATTACTTATTCACTAGTAACACTTTGGGAAAATCATAACTGGATCCGGAAGCTATGAGTCGGAATCAATATCAGGTCAGTATGGTTTATGTACCTGTCATTACTCGTAACTTATTGATCCTACAAAACTGACGTACACAGTATAGTTAGAATTCAATATTATCAAGTTTTATCTTTTTTTATGTTATTCATTGTGAACATAACCCCGTACATTACTTTATATGTTCAGTAGAGTTAGCTGAGTATATACCCCATTGTCGATGCAATGTTCCCCGGATTAATGCGACAGATAAGACGATACTTTCGATTGTTTCTTTTTTGTTATCATTAATCTTAATTGAATTTGAAAGAATATTAAATTCTTGGTTATTGGACAACAATAGTGACGTTGTTCCGATAGAAAATAAACTATTCATTTTGGTTCATTCAGAGATTGCGAAAACGGATTTTGATTTTGATATACTCGTCCGTAAACGTCAAAGTCAAATTTTTTCCTGCAATTGTTCGTGTTATGATTTTATCATAACTTTCAGTAAAAGTAAAATCACGTAGATGCTCTTGGACAAGCTGGGCAATATAGACAATTGATTTCGCCAACCCTGTTCATGTATCTTATAATAATAATAATAGTAATAATAATAATAATAATAATAATAATAATAATAATAATAATAATAATAATAATAATAATAATAATAATAATAATAATAATAATAATAATAATAATAATAATAATAATAATAATAATAATAATAATAATAATAATAAAGACTTTATTTAACGAGGAAAACTATTTGACAATTTAAACTGACAATCTTCCATAAGATCCTCAACAATGAACAAGTGAACAATAAAACTAAAAGACTAAGGACGATTAAGGTATTTTGGCCTATATGTCGTCTCACAGTGAGGTATCAATAAGTCTGAGAAAGGTATAAGGAGCAGTGAGGAACAAATGATCTTAAAACTAAATGAAAGATGAAGACAACTTATCAAGCAAATTAATACTTGTCAAACACATTCGATACCCCACTAAAACACCACAAGTGTCAGTAAGTATGTCCAGCCAGAAAACCATTATAAAAGCCCTCCAATATTGATGAAATGAACGTATACTGAATTATTAATACATGTATTTTCCTTTATGTATATCGTGGCAGGTCGGATCGTGGTCTTATGGGTTATTCGGATGTTT